>JAHZNJ010001532.1:0-10789 GCA_027744475.1 Lepidocyrtus cf. sotoi NNG-2020 | reverse complement strand
GTACAAACATCAAACCATCACCAGCAGCAGCACCACAAAAGTCCCTCGTGAATGAGAGAAGAATTCACTTGTAGAAGAGCAAACGTATTAATACTCTTCTGCTGCTGCTATCGCTTTGAGCTTTTTCTTTGTACTACGTGAGTAAGTGAAAGGCACGCAGTTTCTTCTCTAGAAATTTTTCAAGGAGCCACTTTCCTATCATCATCGTCATCCTCCTCTTACTCAGCTCAGCTCAGTTCTTCTCCTTCTTTCACAAACACAATATTTTTTGCTTGTCTCATCAAGAAAGAAAAGCGAAGTGGAAGTCCTTGTTTAACTTGTTTCAGGCAAGGCTACTGCTTGCTTCTCCTTTCTCTCAGTCTTTCATGAACTCACACTTGCTTGGAAGGAGGAAAGTGAGAGAGAAAAGCTGCTTTTACAAAGCTTTTACTTAAACACAATGAATGATATGGAGTAGAAAGAAGCGACCTTACTTATAACTTATAATACCCATTGTATTACTATGTATGGATGGAGAAAGAGAGAAGTGGATCTAAAATGACTTAAGAAACTGAGTTTGCCATTATCATCATCATCAACAACAGCAGCAGTAGCTCTCCCACCACTGCACTACCACCACCAACCACGAACACACTACTCCACCGTTATTATTATCATCATGACACTTCTGGTTCTTCTTCTTCTTACTGCTCCTTATACCCTTTCACGCACACCGACTACCGAGACCGAACCATCTTTTAAAACCAGAAGCAGAAGAAGAAGAGAGGAAAGGAAAAGGAACATAACACATTCCACATTACCTACATTTATGATTATAATACATTGGATTGGATGAACTCATTCACTCTTCTTTCACGGCGCTCTCGGTTATACACGACATGAGTTTCAGTTACTTACGAGCGTATACAACAGACCAACAAGAAGAAAAAAACCTTTTCCCGTTTCATTCGGGAAGATCGGCGTGTGTGTGGTGGTGGTGCATGGTGGTTCAGCTCAGCTCTTCTTCCTTCCAAAACTTTGTATTTTGTAGCCTTAAGCCTTTCAGCTTCAGCTCAAACAAGTCGGTTCGGTTGCTGCTTGCTAGAATAGAATATAGGCATTCCTTCTCCTTCCGATTACTTTTCTTTCTCTTCTTTTCTCACTTATCCGTTATTTTCACTACGAAAAAGAGAGAGGAGTCCTTCATACATATATGTACACGTACTTACACAACAGAATGATATATGAATGTGGAGTTTGGGTATGATGATGATGATGGTGCTGAGGAAAGGAGGAGAAGGAGGAGGACGACCGATGGTGACGACGACGTTGATGATCATCATCATCCATACTATTGTAAATGTGGAAAAAGAAAAAAGAGAGAAAGAGTATGCGAGTGAGTGAGTGAGAGTGAGCGAGTCGAGATGGAAAATATTCTTTTTCTGCTGCTGGTTTATCATCATATCATCCTCCACCTCCTCCTCTTCTCCTCATATGCAATAATGCTGCCTGCCTGCCTGCATGTCTTTAAAAACCATGAAATGAAATGAAGGAAAGGAAGTAGAACTTTTTTCCTAATATTATAGTAGGAAATCATCATCATCAGCAGCAGCAACATCGTCATCATCATGGAAGGAAAAAGAGAACAAGTCAATCTATCAATTCGATTTTGCTTTAGCTGTTTTCTTTCTTTCTTTCTTTCTTCCTTTCCTTTCCCTTCCTTCTTCTTTTCTAGCCTTTTTTCAACGGAACTTTGTACATATGATCCTTCCATACACACAACAGAACAGACACACATTTACTCACTCACACACAACACTAATCGCTTAGAGGTCTACTATTAGTACAACTACGAGCAACGCTGCTGCTGCTCGTCGTCGTCGTTCTAGCTAGGTGGTAGATCTTTTTTCACACTATTTTTCGCACTACCTTCTTACCTTTTTTTGGAAAAAAAATAGAAGAAGAAGGAACTCCAACAACTCCAATCCAAGTCCAACTGAAACTCTGCTGAACTACATTCCTTGTTCACATGTACTCCTTCTTTTCTTAACAGTATTTATCTATGAAAAAAAGTTGAAATTGGATGGTGTTGCTCAGTTGGTGCTGGTGCTGCTGTTGGTAGATAGGGATATTAAAAGTACTATATTTTGCCAGAGAGCCTTTAATATATGAAGATTTTAGCTCTAGGAAAGGATGCAATGAAGCGGAGTTCGAGAAGCAGCACATATTATTATTACTATTATTACAAAATTTAGAAAACCACCACCAGCACACGACACGACCCTATCAAATCTGCTGTCTGTGTGTATTTGTATTATTATATCGAGTAAGAAAAAAAGAACTAGTACGAAAAAGATAGATAGACGCAAACAGTCAGTCAACTGTTTAAAATGCTTTATTAAATGTAAATAAACCTCATTTTTTCTTCTTCTCCTCTTTCTTCTCTTCTTCTCTCTTTTCAACTTTCAGCAGCATAAATTTGTGCAGCTTTCAGCAAAACAGTTTTTCTCTGCTTCTGCTGCAGCAAGTCATCGCAAATCGTTATAATTTTACTTTTTTCTCCACATTAAAAGGATTTTTTGCTTCTGCTGCACAAAAGAATAAAATAAATATTATGAGAGGTGGTGAGTTTAAATTATGCAAGAGTGAAATTTTTTGATTTCGTTACGATATAATAATAAATCCTCTTACTATTGTATTGTGCTCTGCTGTGCCATTATTTTTCCACCAAATTTTGGGGTCGTTTATTGCTTTGCTATTGCTGTTGTGGAATATTAAATCATCACATCAGCCTGTGGATGTTTAAATGTCATTAAAAATACATTTACATAGACGAGGAAGGCGAAAAGACACAAACCCATGAGGTGTAGTAGTGGTACATGGTGCCAGTGCCAGCGACGTGTTTGTTGTCGTCGTTGTTTCTGAAGAAGAAGAAGAGAGAAAAAACAATTCCTATATTTCTTCATTTCATTTTCTCGCGTTTTTTTTTGTAACAAAAATGTTTCTGTGAATGTGTTGTAGTGGCTGCAAGAAAACACAAAACGCAACTCTTACAATTGCAAGAAAGAAAAAAAAATAATACGCGCACATGAAAAAAGTGATATTATGTAAATGCAATGACGAGAATTCGAATGGGACGTGACAAGGAAAGTAGTGACTGGTAATCTGATCTCGTTTTTACTTCTCTGTCCTGTCTCACCTTTCTTTCGTAACAGAAGCAGTAGTGAAGTGCAGAAGAAGTCAATGCATGGAACAGTGATTGTTTTTGTGTTGTGAGGTTAAAGGTGGTGTCGAATTTTCAGTTAAACTTTGAGGAATGGAATAATATACCACTTATGTCCATTTGCACATTTTAATTCCTGTTGGATCTTATTGGTAAGTTACCTGATCTTGAATCTGTGATTCAGTTTTTTTATGTATGAGTTTGTATTTCAACTTCAACTTCAACTACTTGTAATTTGCGATAATATTTGTTTGTAACTGCTTTTTTGGATGACGTCATACACCTGTTAGACAAACATTTACACTAAAAACGTCAGAAAAACTTACATTGCTAAAAAAATCATTAAAATGACCTGCGCTGCGGAACTGTTACTTTTACGTTGTTGCTGCAATTGCAAAGCATTGTCAAATGAGCTTTGCCTATGAACACACGCATTTGAAATCCCTATGTACACAAACTAACAAAAAACGGACAAAGCTAAGGTTCTGTTTACCTTTTTACTTTTTCCATCCGTTATTAAACTTTACTGAATTTTGGTTACACCTTTTGATTAAATACTTTTGTTTTAAAAAGAATATTCATTCGTTTACCAACTTTACTCAAAACATTCTCAGTTTTTGCATGAGTAAATACTCATAAATGCGAATCGCACATAGTAAGCAGAGTTTACTTATTTGCGACTGTAGACAAATATTATTATTAATTTGCAAGATTCTTCTTCGCCATTCGTTTCTTTTCTTTCTTTCTTGCAAGAATGTGTACAAATATTAGGAAAAATCCTCATGAAAATGTGTTCAACTGAAATCCAAGCTTACTTGCTAACTTTGCATAAGCATTTATCTAAAAAAAATCATCGTAATCATAATCCTGTCATAATATTGTTACAAATATGTGCAGTGTGGAAATGTTTGTTTTTGTTGCAGATTGCTGCACCTTCCGGATTGATTACAATCCAACCAACCCAATCAGTATTCCAGTCACTCTCCCTCGCAGCAACATAAACAGCCAAAAGTTTTAAGCAGTTGTCAAAAGCTACTCTCATTGCAAACAAGCAAGCCATCCTTTTGGTGTGATATTATTGGAATAATTTGAGATCATTGATGTATGAAAGCAGCAATGTGAGCCGAATTCCTTGCAATAATAAGTAATGTGGATAAAGCAAAAGATACCGTAATGGAACGTCGTAATCTGTGAGGAGCTAAAAGTATGCTGAAGACAGTTTATACGTCACGTGGTATGTAAAAAAATAAAAAAAGTTTTGAAATGTTTCATTAACAGACATATCCCAAAAATAATCTTTTTAATGAGTGAATATTTTTGTTTTGGAAAACAATGTTTTATTCTTCAGATGACAAAGGAACGTGAAATGGGCCAAAGAGCTCAAAAAGGAGTAGAGGAAAGTTCAAGATCAAAAGGGAAAAGTAAATCCAGCAATGAGAAAATAAATTCTGGGGGAAGTGGTGGTGGTGATATTGAATCTTCAGAGGGTATAAGTAGTAGCATAGGATTAAGTAGATCCCAACAGAAAAATAATGACTCACCAGAACCAGGTGGGGGCAATAGGAAATCTGGGGGGAGAGGTAGCAAGTTTAGTAGTCATGGTGGAGGCGGAGGTGGTAATGGTGGGGAAGAATCTAGTCGCTCTTTAAACGGCCATCAACAACAAGCTCAGCAAAATAACAGGCAGAAATGTCGTTGTTGGTGCTGTTGTTGCTCATGCTCTTGTCTAGCCCCGAGAGGAAATAATGACGCTGGATCTAAAGAACCTACTAAATCTGAACCTTGTGATGATGAACCATTGTGAGTGACAGCATTGAATTTCAAGCTTCAAGATTATGCTCAATTAGTTATCTAATTATTCAGAAAATTGGTTTAAATTGTAAAATTCTTGTATGCTTGTATTTCAGACCCTATCTAATTTTTCCCGCAATAATAAATTGATTTAAATTTAAATAGATTACGAAGCTTGCCAAATTATGAAGCGTTTGTCATTCTAAATGGACGTTCTTCTTTCTTCTTTTTTTGTAACAGGTGAGCTTGGATTCTCGAGTAAGGGAAGTAGTAAATCAAAATATGTTGGATCCTAACCCACATACTTTCGATGAAGCACAACTGCAAATTTATACTTTAATGCATCGTGATTCTTATCCTCGCTTTGTCAATTCGTCAACGTACAAACAGCTAGCCCAGCTCAACATTCAGACATCGTCATCATCACCAAGTACGGAACAGCGTGGCTCGGTGTCCAATACGGCCTCAAGAAAGCAATCTATTGCGACATAAAAAGGGTTCTTACTTTACTTATTATACTTTTACGATAATTTTATTTCCTCTACAAAAACAAAAAAGTAATATTATGTACTTTTAAAAAAACAATTACGCAACAAAATATATATAATTACACTACATACTATCAACAAAGCATTTAGCCTGTAGAGAAGAATAATATGTATATTGCATACTGATTCATGTAGGTATTTATGCAATATTACCAAAGTAGGTATGATTAGGAGTATTATTATTATGCAATTAAATTGCATTTGTAACCGAAAGAATACCGAAAAAGGTGACAAAGGTTTAAAATGTAAGTTAAGTGTAGGTCTCCGTGAAAAATTCGTCATCATACAATACACCCGTACTCAATTTCACTTTAAAATTATTAAGTAATCTTTACTGCGTAGCGTAGCTAAAAACGTAAACCTAAAGTAAGGTCAACTCCCTTTCACTTTTCCCCGCTCATTTCATTAATTTATTTGTACTACCAAAAAACTATACTAAACCAAATCAGTTTATTTTTTAGTTAGACTCGCGGCGTGCGAGATCTCCTTACATAAATAACCAAAAAATAATGCTTTTAGGAAATAGGAACGTGTCACTGTGAGTCACTAGTAATTGTGCCAAATGGCTACTAATCAGTCTTTACATAATTTACAACAATTAGCCAAATAATTTTAACCACAAAAAGAGACGAAATAGTTTGGGTCTACAAACAAGTAAATTATGTAACGGGTTACCAAGTTTTTGTTACTATTTATTTTAATAACGGTTGTTTGACTGTATTGCAAAATGACAGTATTTAAAAGTTTTGAAATAATTTTTATTTTTATGCATTCCGCAGCTTCACTTCAACTTTCTTTCAGAATTTCAGTATTGTACGTAAATGGCAAAAGCAAGTAATTGTACTAGTCAAATTGTTATAATTATTTTATCGTCGTTTTAATTTAAGCTATTTGTGCGACTTATGAGTGCAAATTTTTTTGTAAATTGCGAATACCGATCTAATTTGTAAAGACAAGTGAAATTAGCTTAGCTTAGAACAATTTACTTTTGTCTAAGCTTTTAAGTTAAGTTTAAAATTTTTGGAATTTCCACTCTTTGACGTGGTTAAGCAAATTATGCAAATCGAAAGTACTTAAGTCATATTATGGTAAGCTTTAACAAGATAATCATTATGCGCATGACGGATGCACAATGTAAAAAGAAAGAGCGAAATTGTAGAAAAAAAATATATTACTACTGTATTTTATGTACTTGGATACGACAAAAAATGCATCGCCGTAATATATATCCTAATTTTTATTTTCATTGTGCTTTCCTTTTTACATTCCAAGGATTTTTTATTTAAGGTTGTCCATATCTAGAGAAGGAAAACGTATACGCAACAAACTTGAACTAAAATAAGAAATGTTAATGAAGAAAAGTAGGAAGAAAGGTGATTCCAATTAAAAGTGTAGTCTTTAAAGTCTTTAAAATTTATGTACTTAATTGAACCGAAGAAAGATAAAGTCAGTTTATGTTTTACGTAAAATTAGTAATTAAAGAAAAACAACTAACAACTTCAATTACTTTCAAACAATTCAGTCTTGCTTCAGTTAAGTCTGTATTCACTATTAGAAAATCTGCTTTATCGACTGGATCGATCAGTATTTTAAAAATTATATGTGATGTGTAAGAATTCTAAAATATTTGCATTCGTTACCTTTAATGGGCGTTTAACACGCTGTGTAAAATATTTATGTGCAATTTACGATGTGGTGAAAAGAAATGTGCAATATTATCTAATGTAATTAGCAAAGAAACACAACTAATGCAACAAATTATAATGTGCAAATGCAAACTCGTATGACTTTCATTATTTCCTTTCGCGTTGAGAGATTGTTTTCTATTTTTAGTTTATTTAAGTTAGGAAACGGATTCTACATTAAAATAATTATTCTGCATCTAAATTCGTGATTGGAAACAAATTATACTCCGCCGCCGCCACTGTCGATGATGCATTTTTAGGGAAAAGACAATTGCGGGAAGCCAAAATAAGAAAATCGTTTTCAATTCAAAAAATGTTTTAATAATGTAATTGTTAGTCAGTCTGTTGTTAATTTTATGTATGTAATTAATAATTTTCGAGAAGACTTTTCTTATTAATCCTCTTTCTCTCTGGAAGCGCTTTTTTAAATGGACAAGTACAATAAAAGAGGGAAAGTTCAACAGTGTACTACATACATACCTACAGATACATGATACGCATAATAATTCAGACGAAGTGACGTAGGCGATGACGCTACGATGGAATTTATTACCGACTTTCTTCTTCTAGTTCTCTTTCACCAAGAAAAAAAACAATCTTTTAGTGAAACTCGTTACAAACAACGCTACAATAAAAATTGCAACATGTTTATATAAAAATCTTGATAATCTTTAAAGTAAAAAGTAAAAAATATATTATCCTATTGCTATTTATACAAATTTAGCCGAACGCGTTGAATGTATAAAACCTACCACGGAAAGTTAAACATAATGTTCCAAATATAATTACTTTCAGTATTAATTAATTTCTTGCACGAAACGTCAATTGTGCATTGAAATAATGTTCTGCTTTATTGTATCCAGCTTGTTAATGTGATGTTTTGCTTTTATTTGCCTTTACTGTGTGCTATTATTATTGTACGGAAATATAATAAAATAAAAGTACATAATTTGAGGTGTAACGTAACTTGTTTCCCATAATATTTTTAAGAAAATTTTTCATTTTGTTATTTTATTTTTTAAAGTTTATCTCAACTTTCAGTTAATTAAAAGACCCTTAAATAACGCAAGCAAGATTAAGTGGATGTCCTAACAATGACTAATACTAAAATAAAATACCTATACTAACCCCGTTTTTCAAAATAATCAATCTAATCGTAATCTAACGTAATTAATACGAACAAGGAAATACAGATAAGCTAAGCAAGTAAGAAATTTAAGACAAAAAAAGTAGACATTTACATTGACTATCTATCTGCTTATTTAAAAAAGAATGCTTTCGCAACGCAAGGTACCACCAAAATTTTACGCGCCTACTACGTGTCTAGCAGAAAAATATAGCGAAAGTCTAAAACTAAAACTAAAAAGTATAAATTATTAAGTAGTTTAGGAAAAAATGACATCAGTGTGTTTGATTTTGCTAAACGAATGCGAAAATTCTCTGTAACAAATTTTAATTACCTTAACTGATTATGTATTACCTACACTAAACGAATCTTATTACGTGCGTGCGTAACTGTTGTATTTAACCAAAGAAATCAATCATCCGGTGGTAAATCGAAAACTATATACCTTATTATCAATCAATCAATCAATCATTTTAAGTGATGTTTTGTAGCTGTCTCTGGGTATTATCTAAAATATAAATAGGTAGGTAGGTAAATAAGTAAAAATATTATTGTTCCTAATTGCAGTTAGTTAAATAGAAGAATAAGAGTAAGTAAAAGTAGAAGTTGTAATAAGAGTATAGTTTAAATTTTAAACGTATAGAGTAAAGTAGATGTTTTTGTAGCATTTGTCAAAGTAAAATAGAAATACCAAGTCGATTGACATTCATTAATTAAAGTAAAAGATATTACCGGACATTAGTAGTAGAATAATAAGGACAGGAGGAAGAGTCTTGAATTACCACAACATAAAGACGCTATAATTTTCTTGTTGGGTTTCTATAAGTTTTTTTAAATTGCTTTCATGATAGGATTGTAAGTAAAGTATTAAGTACTGATACGAATAATTACAATTTTTAAAGAAACATTTTTTCTTCATTGTGTAAGAGACTCTTTTCCAATCGTAACGTGTGCGTAGCCAACAACAGGTATTATAAATAATAAATGCAAATACAAAATAGTAGTTAGTTAATTAATTACCACTAACGTATATACGTTAAGGAAAAAATGTACTAACGGAGTCAATAGATTTAAGTAAGTTTTAATGATATACCAATACCTAGTCTTTAAGGAGGACATTTAAATGTGAAAATAAACTCGAGTTATATTATATTAATAATTATATGTAACGTAATATTTAAATTAAATGTAATGGACTTTTAAAATGTAAACTTAATGTTTAAAAATAAAATAACGCGAGCAACATCTGTCAAAAACAGAAGGTTTCATCAAAAAATAAAAAAAATATTGTAAGGAAAAATATTACTGATATTGATTACGATTACACGTACGATGATATATAATGAAATGATGATGCTTCAAGGATATAAGTACTCGTGGAATAAAAACATTATATGAAACAAAATGACATTGTCGAAATGAAAGGCAAAATTTAATTTGTCTGGTTTATTCCTCATTTGCATAATTTTCAGACATGTTTTTTAAAATTTTATTTCTTACTTTTATGAAACACAACAGATTTTAAAAATTCAAAATGAACTTTTTATTACAGCACGAGAAAAGAAAAAACAATTTTATTTGTCAATTAAAATTGTTTTTTAAGGAATCTAAAAAGGGTTCTGTAATGCAAGTCCGTTTCAGTAAAACAGTATAAAAGCGTTTTAAACTCTCCAGCATTCAATTAGTCTCTTAGACAGACAAAGTCTAAACGTTTTTAATTAATTTAAAATTTTTTAAATTAATAACAATTCAAATAAGAAAACTTTTGGAAATGAGATTTTCCATTAGTACTATAGTCTTTCTAGCATTTTGCTGGAAAGCCTCAAATGCCGACACCAGCCAAAATGTGAGAATTAACGTATTACGGGTTAAAAGATCGATTTCTGAAAATCAGGCTGAGAAACCGTCATATCAAGTGCATGTTGATGGTCTCCCTGAGAAAGTTAAATTAGATTTGCGACAGCCAACGCAATCGATTTTTACTCCGTCCTTCCAATACCTGGAAGCCTCTGAAAATCTCCATTTTGAAGATTCCAGTCCAACGAAAGAAGAATTGAAAGAAATCGAACAAAGTTTTTTCTTAGACGTGGACTCTAATGCAGCCGTCTCCTTAAAACAAAATCCCGAAGGAAATTTTCGAATGAATGGGCGCATAAACGAGATGTCCATTATTCATCAAGAAGAAGACAACAACAACAACGTTCACACTGTAATGAAGCGGTCTGCAGACGAGGTTGGCCTTAACGATTACATCGACTTACACAGAAAGACATTCCCTGCATTAAAAGGGAGATCTGCGTCCTTTTCCATAACCAAAGCCACTCCCGAAGTTTTAGTGGTTTGGGATCATGAAAATTCCAAACAATTTGGCTACGACCGAACCAAAATTCTCGACTACATTGGAGTATTTTTTCACGCAGTTAACAACCGCTTCGCT
>JAHZNJ010001531.1:0-11896 GCA_027744475.1 Lepidocyrtus cf. sotoi NNG-2020 | reverse complement strand
GACTTCAATTGTTTAATGAAGAAACCTCAAGGCTATACAAATTTCGGAGGGCCGTATGACACCTCGGATGTCGCAATAACGGACAGTTACGGGACCTACAGTGATATTATTAATTGTCTAAATGACCGTACAAAAGCACGGAGAGATCCAGGTCTTCCAGCACTCGATCCAGCAGAAATAGCAAAGAAACCCCCTCATGAGTATGGAGTCGTGGCTCATCTCATGTTTCGCCGAAGCGGAGGGGTGGGAAAAAAAGTTGGCGAAATCCCATGTTTTTTGGGCTATCAAAGAAAAAACACCCGAAGAATCAGGTATATAATTATGTTATAAACAAATGGTCTTACACAATAATAAAATTACAGCAATAATTTGTTTTCGTAAAAAAAATTATTATGTTTTTGTTGAATTAAACAGTGGTATCCTGTCAGTCTTGTGAAGAATACTTGTCCGATTGGCTACCATTTAATAGAAACGACGGAATACAAAGTAATAATAATAAACGAAACACCCTCCTGATAAAACTTCATTTAAGTAATTCTTAACTTACGATTTGCTCCCTAAACTTAATCTTTTTTTTAATGATTTATTTAGCTCTTCAGGTATTAAAGGAGTTGCATTATGGTGTAAGTAGGCAGTTACCCGCGTGCAAGAACCCCGTCACCGTTCAGTGCAAGAAATCGTACGGCTGTGCAAGTTTGTGGCAGTTGAAGCATGAGGGAGATGAAGGAATAGAGTGGAAGTTTCTTTCAAAAGTTTGGAGGGGATGCTGGTATCCTGGAGATCAGCGTTGTTTGAGACGCCCTGCTTCAAAGTATGGTGAGGGACGAAGTATTTCCGCTTCTGCTGCAGCTCCTCGACAAAACTGGAACGGCGAATGCAGGAAAGACTACGCTCAATCTCGAGCTTCAAGAAAAGGAGAAATAGTTTACTGGCATGGGATAGCCGTTCATGACACCGAGGAGGAGTACAAGGAATACACCGAATGTCGGAAAAATATTCGTTTTAATCTTCTGGGGGAAGAAAATGCAAATGTGACTGCAGCCAAGCCAATTAATGAAAGTAACTACATTCGTGTTGAAAAATCAGATGACCGAGACGAGAAGGTCTTCTATATGGCAACTCGTTACCATTTCTGTGGATTCGTGGATAACTGCAACTCCAACGAGAAGGAGAACTGGCTTCCACTTCCCGACCCTCCCCCACCACCACCGGAACCGGAACCAGTAGACCCTGACCCGAACGAAGGGAAGGGACCTGATTACGGAGCATTTGGTTGTGGGGACAATACTAGAAGTGGAGGAGCAGCTTTCCGTTATCAAACTGTCAACACCCCTGTAGTCCTTCCGCTCGTGGCTGTCTTGTCTCTTCAATCACATTTTTATTTTTAGTATTTTTAATTTAACTGCCAATTAACTCAAATCAATAGAATTCAATTATTTGCTGTTCATTATTGCTTATCCAGTGCAAATGCACATTATGCTTCTCTGCTAATGCAGTTTATCCAAAATTAATTCGTTAAAGTTCGTGAAAGAACTAAAGAAACTTCACGAAATAAACATTTATTACAAAAACAATTAACTTGATGATCTGGTTAGCTTTGCTTTGGTTCTTAAATAAATGCGTTCATAATTAAATGCGATTCATTAAAAATGAAAAGTTGTATTGAAAGCTGAAAGTTGAAGTTAAGACAAAATATTTATTTGTTGTTGATCTGGAATTTGCATGTTTTTACATCACTTTGTTGTTTTTGACTTAATGGCGTACATAACACGAGCCTAGCTACAGCGTAGTAGTAGTAGCAGAGCTGTTGTTGTTGCATAACCTCTACTTTGCATATTACGTATCTTGTTATCGACTTGTCAATGTCAATGTTGATAATAATTTTTACTCCTAGTTAGTCCCAGGAGCAAGTTAGCAACTAGCAACGTAATAGAAAGAAAGAGGAGCGGCAACAGCAATTTTCCGCGATGCGATGATGATCCATCCACCCAACCTTCTCACTCCTCTCATTTCATATTTCATCCTAGTTCGTAAAAACATTTTGACATAATAATGTTTAGAAACAGTAGCAGCAGCGTCAAACAAAATTTTTTATCAGGCAGGCAAAACAATGCTAGTATTCCTTACATATTACATACCACACACCTACGTATCTTGCTAATCACGCCTATTACTGTTTTCTTAAATGTGTTAAAAGCTTTAGAAAGAAACAATTACTTCGACGTACTATGACTGGACTCGGACTGGCATTTTTCATTCGTAAATGAAACTAAAAAATTGCTAATTGGAAGGTTTAAATCACTAAAACAAAGTATGGAAAGTTTAATATTGTGGGTGTCGCGTCGGTGTGCATGATTTTGTTTTAGTTTTGAACGATTTTCCAAAGAACCTCACAATCAACAAAGAATATTGAAAAACATTTTTTTACATTTATTTATTCCAAATATTCCTTTTGCAGATCAGATCGCTTTTTCGCTATTTGCAGAAGAACAATTTGTTTCTTCAATATTCAATCCAATTCACCATTTCATGTTTTGTTCTCCCACAGACAGACAGATTCATAAAAATATTACATTTATGGAAAATGAATCTCCTTCCAATCAAGGCAGATGAGAGTTTTGTTATTCTTTCGTTGTCAATACATAATACATACCTACCGAACCTACTCTCTTAAGTTTTTTAAAAGGCTTGAAGTGAAATTGATACAGAAAAGAAAATATACAAAAGAAACAAAAATATCCTACCACCTACTCCATTCTTCTCAATCTCGAGTCCGTCGCGTCGTTCGTAGCGGATTTACTTCAGTTTCAGTATTTAGGTAAGGCAACAGCACAACAGCGAGCGGAGATAGCTTTCAGTAAAAAATGATATTGCTTATGGGTCTTTTACTTTTCTCTTCGTCTCTTTCTTTCTTCCTTACAAAGTTTACCTACACATCATCGACTTTCATTATTATTTTGCTTGAAGCGCCAGTTAACCAAGCAAAGCAGAGTAACACAATATTTTTTCTTTCTAAAGATAAAGTTAGGTTTCGTCTAAAGAGAGAAACTGGGATTTTCCTTCCAATAATGCATACTACGCAATGATAACAGCAGCAGAATTTCAATCTCAATCTGGATCTCTCTTTGAAAGTGTACATCCTTTAAGTTTCTTTTCTTTTCCCATATTTGTGCTGTGCCACTCTGTCTACTTCATCTTTTTTTCTTTTTCCTCTATAAAAAGAACGGTTGTATGTTGTAAGATGTAAAGCTTGATAGTCTGTTAAATTCTTCCTCCCATTTACTCTGGTCCTGGTCAGAGCAGATTTGATTCTTTCCTGTATGTTTTACTCTTTTCGTACAAAGAGAGACGATGCGATGGTGATTCAATATCTGTATGAGGTGGTATGTTAGTAAGGTCGTATGATATCTGTGGTAGTGGCACATCTGCATCTTTATCATAATCATAATCATCAACATCATCATCATCGTCACTTGCTTTTGATGCTGCTGTATGCTACGCTTTGGTTTTATAATAAAAATATTCCTTTTTCCGTTTAATATCCGATCCTCTCATGCAATGTGCATGATGTGGATAATGTCAGCTGTATTATATCCGTCTGTAAACTCCTTCACCATTTTACCAACAACGTACTTTTTAATTTTTCCTTTGAACTTTTTACCTTCCTTCAATTCAGTTGACGCAACATTATATCAGTCAGCAACAGCAGCTCAGAGATTGTTCCGTTGTTGTTTGCTACATGAAATGGAAGACTTTTAAAGAGCTTCACAGAAAGAGCTGAGATTGAGAGAGAAGGAAGAAGGAAAGGAATGTGTTTTGTAAGCTTGTAAGTAAAGTTGTCTGAAAGACATACATCTCATGAAAGACTGAGACATGCCATCATCGTTAGATCAACTGCAGCAGATGAATATTTTCTTTCGTCATATTTTCAGTAATATTCCTTCATATCTCTTATATAAGCTATGATAAATATTATACGCTTTTGAATTTAAAGTCCTTCTTCTTATGATGCTGCTGCTTTTGGTTTCCTGTTATAATAAAAACAATAAATTTTACTTTGTAACAAAATGATATACCTTCTGTCTGCCTGCTGCTCAAACTGAAAACTGAATGCTCTTCTCTCGACTTTTCTCTTTAAAAGAGTTAAATTTTAAATACTACCTATTCTACAGTCGTAGAGCTGGCTTACTCACAAGTCACTACTTTACTGACTGATCTTCTGCTGATTCTGCTTTGACTTCACATTCATGTGGGTATACTCGTCAAAAAACCAGCAATAAAGATGTGATTCAGGATTTAAGATGATGCGGTGATGAGAAGGAGTTGAAGTTTTTGGTTTGGGAAAGGAGGAGGTATACCAGAAACCCAAAAGAAGCAGCAGTAGCCCCAGCAGCGATTACCATTATCATGCGATATAGATTTCAAAAGTAAAATGTAAACGTGATACTGATGATGCTGATGTGAACGTGAACCTGGGACAAGTTTCTTCTTCCTACTACTAAATAGCTGATGTTTGAAGTGTAGGTGATGTGATGATAATCATCATCATTATCATTGTAGTACAGGTAATAAATATTTGTTTAATACAGATATAAGTAGTAAGCATTTTTACAAAGTAATATTTATAAAGAAAAATTAAAGTTTTTTTTGCCATATTTGATGGCACGAGTTGTAGGAATGGATTCCTTTAAATGAATTATAATTTCTTTTGCAAAGGAGCTACTTGACTGTACACAAAAAATTAAATTCAATTTTTGGGTTGTTAGCAGTTCTAGATAAACCTTCCAAAGATATGTTAGTAACGTAATTAGTCCAATTTACAAACTAAATCACAATTAATCTGAATTTTTCCATGCGAGGAGAACATTTTATTTCTGCAAATAATTTTAACATTTTCAACTTCTATTAATCATTCTCATGAATGCTGAGCTTGAGCTTGAGCTGATTGGTAAAATTTTAACGCGATTAATTACTACTCACTCACTTAACACTCGTTCTTTTTACTCACTTACTAACTCAAGTGGTTTTATTACTATGTATGTAGTATGTACTTGATTGGAGCTTGGAATGAAATGAAATTTGAAGGTTTAAAATAAAACTAAAAGGATTTCGCGCATCAGTCAATTCATGCATACCCGATTGCAAATTAAATCATCGCCAATATTAACGTCATCCTCCTCACTTCTTCGTTATCTTTACTTTCATCAGTCAAAGCACATATTTATTATTCTGAAGCAAAAGAGAAATTACAAAAACAGTGCACAGAGAATTAGCTATGCCACCGACACATAACCACATAAGCCAAAAGCCACCTACTCTGAGTCAACTTATCACACATTAAAAACATTTGTTTTATTGCAAATTATTTTGAGTTCAAGGTTAAATGAGTTTTACTACGTATGAAATCTGCAAATCGCAAAAGAACGTAATGTATACAGATGTAATGGATACAGATAGCTATGTACAGATTTCATAAAAAAGGTAGTTTCTTTCGTTATTTCGTTCTTAATTGTAGTCGATTTAAATTAATAAGACCAAATATTTTGAATTTGATGTATGGAGTAATATTGTAGTTTAGCAGAATTATGGATCTATAGTTTTCAGCTTATAAGTAATATTTAAAGTTTTTAATGCCAGCTAACGACATCATTGATTCAAATGAATGGAAATAATAACTTGAAATGTTTCGAATTCAATCATTCCTATCCCAACACATAATTAATCATAACAAACGAAATTTTAATTTACAATTCATAGTAAAAAGATAGAACAAATAAAATGCATACCTAGACGCACAAGTCTAAATAAGGAATATGGCCATTGAATTTATAGTCTCATACTAATCGATCTTACTTTTGTTAGTAAGTTTATAGCCAGGACTAATTTTTATTTATATTTCCAAGAATTCAGTGCGAAAGATTTCTTTCTTTTTCTGGAAGTTCAACTTCACTTTGTTAAAATGCATACGTTTAATATATTTTCCAGCTTCTGATCTGATTCATTCCAAAAAATTTCCATCACGCCATCAACTGCAACTTACCTATTTACCATTTCATTAGTTTTTTATCGCTAGTTTTCTTTTCTATATCCATAAATGAAATTACGCTTACTACAACTTACGACATAATGACAATAAAATAATGGTATTGTGCGGACAATTTCATCAAATCATCATCGAGAGAGAGACAGCGCAGAAGCAAAGTTGAGCTATTTAAATCCAGCATTTATAATAGAAGAAAAAAAAACTTTTCAATTCAAGGTAAGCTCAAAAAGTCAAATATTTCCAATCAAAATCCAAGTCCAATCCCAATGCGCCATTCTTCTTGTTATATAAGGAGAAACGAATGAATCGAACATGCTCATTTGTTCCACAATACACTCATTTCATCTCATCTCATAAATAGGAATAGAAAGTAGTTAGCATAAATTACGAGAAAAGTTACATAATTTATTATCTTTTCTTACTTACTTGAGCTTAGCCAACCTGAAAACACAACGCAACACTACAGATTGCCTCTTGTCTGTGTTTTTTTAAATGCTTGTATCATGTCGTATTAAACCAAAACCAATAAACATGATGTAGAATGTAGATTGTACTAATGCTAAATACCTAAATACTTTTGCATAATTAAAATCCGATTAATGTTCGCAGCATCATCGTCGTAACTGCAGCACAGCGCAGTGGCAGCGGCAGATAAAGAGAATAGGTTGTGGTGTGGCTAGGACTTCGTCTGTATTACTGCGCCTCTCACTCGCTCCTCTCATCTGATGATTATGTTGGATTATAGTTTTTATTTCTTTTTTTCTCTCTCTCTGCAGCATCAAACGTTGTTGCTACTTTTGTGCTGTTGTTATTTTTCTGTTGTTATGTTGTGTGGCGAAATGTACAGGTATATAATTATCCTATTCCATGCATAGTAGCAGGAAAGCCACATCGAAGCTATAGTCAGGAAATGTTTTTAAATAATTCATGAGCTACAATATTTACGGTAATCAGCAATCTCATAAAAAGCCCTTCTTTCTCTTCTTCTATATGCAATGCAGTAATATCATCTAAAAAAAGCAAGCATTTTCATTTTCATGGTAAGTTTTAAAGAGCAGCAGCAGAAGAGCAGAAAGAGTTTTTTTCAGAGATGTTTTACGATAAAGTAAAGTGAAAACTGATTTTCTTTCTTTCGTTTTGTTCCGTTCTTCTGTAAAGTGTTCCATTTTACAAAATAGAAGAAGATACATAATAAGTGTAGTAGAGATATGAGACACAGTTGTTGCTGCTGCTGTGGCTATTTTTTGTTGTTGTTGCAAATGCAAAGTTGAGAAGAGAGAGAGGATGGAAGAAGGAGAACGGAAACTAGGCGAAAAACATAAAAGAAATGTAAAAAGTTTTTTTAACAAGTCGTAATGAGAAATATAATCTAAGATCCAATTTCTTCTCTTCAAAGGATTTTTCCGTTCCGACAATGAAGTGAAATAAATACGAAATGTTTTAAAACTTGCATCAGTTTAAAAGTTTAAATAGAAGACAAGAACAAAAACTATCTTTATAAATATTTTTATCGTAGCAACATTCTCCTTGAAAGGATGGCAGATTATCAACCTATCTTTATAATTACGCCTAATGTAAGGATCAGGAAAATGTTTACGACAAAGAAATCACAAACTTAAACCAGCCAACACAATGCAATGATCGTGTCAATGTCATACTCCCAGCAATTGTTCATCTGCAAATTTGCTTAACTCTTGTAAAATGTGTAAGTTTGACAGATTCACATCGGAATTGAGTTCAATGTTATGTTATGATGATTCCATAATTCTTCCACGTAAAATATTCCTCTCATTTGTCATTAGTATTTTCCATGGCCATTCGTGCACTCACTCACACTCCCAGTCAAAAGTAATTAGGTATGTAATTTTATCAGTTTATGGTTTTCACAGATTGGGAATGGATATGACGGATAAGATAAGAGAAGAATTAAATCTGGAATTTGGACTTGCATACTTACGCACTTAAAAATTGAAACTGAAAAATTCAATATCGAAATGCACAACTGCGATTACAAATAAACCTTAACTTTATGTAATTTCATTACACAACATTGAGCAAACCTTATGCAGAAAAATTACTCATACCACGCAAACCATCTTAAGATCTACCAGTTGAAATTGTATAAATTTTAAAAATTTATAATAACCACGCCAAAAGAAGAGAAATTTGAGGATTCTATTATTAGTGACTTTAGATCTATCAAACCTCTTTTGGTTTTCAATAATTAGTTCACAGCTAGTGCAAATAATATGTAGTCCGTTTGAAATAAAAAACAAATTTTCTACATTAAGTTTGTTACAGATAAATGTGTAGGCGCTCCATGCCATCATCATTAATAGAACTTCGCTACTAGATGGTAAAGAAATGCATATAATGATTTAACTTAATCCCGTAGAAATGAGAATCACACATTTTATCTTTTCTTGTCTTTTTAATTACTGCTAATTTCCAATTTAGTACAGTATGAACAAAGTTATTAAATTAAAATAGATCTTCTTCACAATTGTAAAATTACTATAAGGCATAACAATGCGGAATTACAAATTATGAATAGCCTTATGAGAGACAAAATGCATTTAATCAGTATTGAACAGTTATTGCGGTTAAAATACTTCGTGGGGCCTATGTAATTTATTTTTCTATACTCAAAAAGTGATTACTCGAAGCTAGGATGATCCCATCTTGTAGCTTATAATTATAGTATTTTGCTTTTAATATGTGTGCAGCACAAAACTATCTCCCTTTTTCCCCATATCCTTATCTTTTATCTGTATGATGCACATCCAAGTAGAAACGAATATAGAAAATAATAGAGCATTTGTCTTAAAAATAAAAAAAAACATAATTTGTTTATTTATTGACAATGAGTCAACTAATCGTAAATGAAGCATTATACAATTTCGTAACAGTAGAACCCAGATCTTTCTTATTAGGTAATCATAAACAATTAGTTGTATGTAGTAATTAATAGATATTTCGTAACCTTCTTGCAACCGGAAAGTTAAAAAAATGACAAAAAATTAAAACAGTGAAGTAAAGTCTCTTACTTTTTCATAATTTTATCGGTGGTGGTGATTGATGGAACATAACTGGTGATATCTTTTTAATTTTATCTCCATAATCCATTCTGTAAATAATGCACATTATTGGAAAAGTGAATTCATTGTTGTTACATATAAAAACCTTGTTTTATTCCGTTTAGTGGTCTCTTGCCCCGTGCGCTTTTGCATGTAGATGTCTTCTTTTTTCACTCTTTCCCGATTACATGCATGTTACGCAGTAGTACATATTATGCCCATCATTTATATTACCACTTTTCTATTCTATTTTCCATAATATAAAATTAAACATTTCCCTTCTCTTCCCTTTGTCGTTTTCCTTTTTTCTATAAGGAAAAGAAAAAAGGAGTCGAATCGCAGTCTAGTCGACTAATCGTAAGTTAAGAATGAATACATATATGCCTAAAAGTTTCATAAACAGAAAACTTTCGTTCTATATAAAACGGTTCTGAGTTTCAGTTCAGAGATGGACAGATTGCTTTTCTTCCACAGAACTGAACTCAGCTGAACGAACTATTCCTTCTTCTCATGATGTTCAAGTTAAGTATGTTTTGCGTGTGTATGTGGATGTGGTGGATCTGTCTGTGGCGTGGCACATTTTGGAGCCGTGTTGGTGGATGCGATGGATGATATTATCATCATCTAAAGTAACGTAAAACGTATCCAATGCATCAGCAGCAGAGTACGTAATATTATCCCTATTCTTCTACAACTTACACGGAAATTCAGCTTCAATATTTTACTCTACACCACCACACGGTTTGTTGCAGGCTAGCTCACCTCTGAGAAAAGTTAGTATGGTAGAATCGGCTCGGCAGAGCAGCAGCAGCGGCAGTATAGTGTGACTGGAATAAATAAAAGGGTAAAAAGTAAAATAAAATTTATAATTCATATAAAGCAGATACATATGAGAAGAAGGAAGAAGAGGAGATCGCTCGCTCACTCGCACTTCCACTCGCATTGAATTTCTTTTTTCTTTTTCGATGATGGTTTTGCTGAAGCCAAGCTTTGGCTTTTACATACAACAACATTTTTGCTGCTGTTGTGTTTTTGTGTGATGTGATGGTGGTAAAGTGGTAACTGGCTCATGAAAAGTGGCAGCAGCAATGGCAATGGTAATGGCAATATTATGTACCAATACGGAATTGAATGTGGGGAGGGGAGCCATAAAATCAAATAAGTAGTAAAGTAGTAGTCGTCGTCAATCGACGAAATAAATAGTAAATAGAGTAGCAGATGAATAAAGATCCTTACTTGTCATCCTTTCTTTACCACCACCACCACGGCAGCTCTTTTATATTTTCATTATTACCATGAATCAGGAGATACTTTGTTGATGCGAAAGAAGGAGACCAAATACATACAAGCAAATAAATACTTACATGAAGAAAGAAAATTTCACAAATTGTGGGCAAATTTTTATGATGATCTGATGATTTCTGGGAGGATGGATATAAAAGACAAAGAAGCTGAGCTGAGTTTTGCTCAAACGTCTTTGATTATTTTGTGGCACTTATCATACGTTAAGATATTAATATGGAAAAATTCTTGAAAATAGTAGTTGAAATTGGCATAGCTCTGGAATCTACGCTGAAACAACTATAATGCTTAATTATAATTTTTATTGGCTTTAATTTAGCGATTAAAAATGTCTACTGGAAAAGTCATTCCTCCAAACAAATTGCGTGTCATTGCTCCGCATAAAGCTTAAAACTATTTTACATATTATTATATCAATAGCAATAATTCAGTTATGATTACCCTGCTACATTTCTAAGAAATTACGACTCAACACACAGCCACTTTTACACAAAATTTTAATCTCTTCATATTTTGCACTGAAAACTTATACTTTTAGTTTATGTTACCGCCCATTACGCAACTGCCATTATCATTGCAGGCAACACAAAGCAACAGCTCAGAAAAATAATACCTTATGAAAAACCTCGCTCACGAAGTATTCACTCGTCATCGCTATCATCATCATGATAATGCCTACCTAATCATCCACATCCCTAAAATCTACTATTTAAACCTGTAGATTTTAAAGTAGTGTTTATTATATGCGTTCTATTATTTCATTTCCTTATCATTTTCATAGCCATAACCATCCAGCCATCAACAATTACTCATTTTTACTAACTAAATTAGGCTCGTCTATGAAAAAATTTTCATCAAGCTACTATTTCTTTTAAGCAAAATTTGATCCCCCAAAGCTAGAACACCTATCTGCTTAACTGGGAACAACACGGCAATACTAATTTTCATTATCGTCGTTTACTGATCTGTCCGTGTACCCTGTTTGTATCTTTTGATTTGATTACTACCGTTTGTAGTAGCTACGGTAAAAAAAAATAGATTCAATTCAAATTCATAACCTAAGAACAGTTTAAAAATGACAATGACGATTGATATTGATGATGAAATCTTATTTTATTCTCGATGCTCGTCATCTCTATTCTTATTTCTATTCTGTAGAGCTCTCATATGAGATTAAAATCACTTACGAAGATAATGATACTGACTGTGATGATGATAATGAGAACGGTGAGATGAAACATTTTATTCAAGATTTTTAACAGCGACAGCAGCAGCTGAAGACTTTTTTCTCGCAACAGTTATATTCTTGTTGAGTTGTTGTTGAGTTTGACTTGACTTGGTTTTCAACGACTACTTACTTCACTATACTTCTCAAAAACAGTTTTTATGAGCAACACTTACGTACTTTGCCTTTGCCTTTGAGCGGTGTTTTATTTTATTCATTATAATAATAATAAACTCTTTTTTTCTTTTA
>JAHZNJ010001530.1:0-10114 GCA_027744475.1 Lepidocyrtus cf. sotoi NNG-2020 | reverse complement strand
CTGCTTTAATTACATAAATAAAAACATCAAAATCAACAGCAGCAGCAGCATCGATACTAAAGTTGTATTTTTTTCTACTCATGAAAAAGCTTTTAATAGTTAATGAAAACCACTTTTTTATTAAGTTTTATTCTCTCAAGAAAGAGTTATTTTAATCTGCTGCTACCTGGATTTAGTATAATAAAAATTATTTTAATTGGGAGACTGAATGTGTGGTCAGAATAGTAAAATCTTTCCATTTCATATCCGTATCTGCTCCTCCGTGATCAAAAAACCTGATTAAAACATTTTTTGTATTTTATGAAGAAGCAAGCAAGGTAGAATGTTGAAACGCTTCAAGAAAAAAAGTCGTAGAACATTCTTAAGTCTTTATATATTTTAATGAAAAGGTAGAGCTGCATATTTGCAGGTTTCAACTCAACTGGAAAACTATGTTCGGTTTGATAATCGCATAAATATTTCGGTTTCTCCCTCAATCAAAGACAGATCTTCAGGTAATAAATTATGTCAGGCTTACTCCTGATAATAAATCTTCCATTACAGGTACAAGAACCTTCCTTCTCCATTTAGATTACATTTATTTTAATTCTTCTCAATCATGTGATTAGTATTCTTTGTAGAAGAAGAAAAAGTATATTTGTTGAATAAAAAGCAACGCAGCAGCAGCAGCAAGAGGAGAAGAAGAAGTGCCTCCTCCTGCGTTTTAATTTCTTGGCGACGACATTTAAGGCGTAGTGTAAGAAATAATGATTGTATCCTACTTAAAGGCAATTACATAACCGAATAACAATCACAAGTTAGTTACTTGTTACGTAAGAGTTTATTTCATTTATGTAAAACGTTATCAAAAAAGTTTTCTTCTTCTCTCAGTTGGAAGTTAGTTGGAGTTGATAATAATGGGCACCACCTCCTAGAGAGGGTAATGTGATATTACAATACAATGAATTTATGTTGAATGATGTTGCATTGTGCATTTAATCTTAATAATATAAATCCTGAAATCCTTTTATCCTATGCAGAGACAGAGAGACATTAGAATAAGCCATTATTATAGGCTTCTATATCATATCAAAAAAACGAAATCTGATTTGAATACAAATGAGAATCAAAAGGCAGAAAGGGACGGATGAAATGTACATAAAACTGTCAAGGAAGATTGGATGGGCTTGCTTCACAAATGAACGTTCAAAAGCTCAAACGATGTAAGAGCTTGAGAAGAGTAAACAAAATGCAATGGGGAAACAAATAATAATATAACAACAATATTTTCTCTTCTATTTTGTCCTCACACCCATTTCTATAATAGTAAATGTAAGTGAATGTATTTCTGCCTTGTTCGGGCTGCATCATTGCATTCGACGAAGATTTTGTATTGTAAAGAAAAAAAAGAACAGCAGAAAAGAATAACTGAATGGTTATATATTATAAATATTTATGAGTTGTCCTTTTCCTCTTGTCATGCTTGTTAAACGAGATGGAGGAGATGGAGGAGAGAAAATGTTTCTTATTTTTGAATCAGAAATAAGTACAAATACATTCAACATGCAGATAAAATGTAGTTGACTTATAGTATACTGCAACGAAGTTAAATATATTTTTGATAATTTAATTTCTTCAACAACTTAGATTAACAGTCTTCTAAATGCTTACAGTACGTAATAATTTGCTTATGATTCGTAGCATTATAGCAAAACAGTGGTTCAGCTTAAAATATACCCAATGGAAAATAAAAATTATAGCAAAAAGCAACTTAAAACAAGTGCGAAAGGGTTGTTTTTATTCCTCGTCATGTACATTGCATCACCAAACAAAGTATCATTTCTTACAATATGCAAAGCTTATAAGTGCAACTCGTCATTGCGCACATGTGGCTTCAGCTCTAAAATAAAAGTGGGCATATTCCATTCTCCTCTCTATTGACATTGCTATGAAGAATACAAAATATTTCTTTCTCTCTCTCTCTCTCTCTTACTCAATCCATTTTACTTTTGACTGAAGGAAGAAAGGGGAAAAGAGGAAAAAATTCATTTTGAAACTTGGTTTCTCTTTAGGGCGTATGTTAGCGTCCAACAGTGAGCGTGGGATTGGCCAAGCCATTACAAACTTTTATGGCTGTCGAGTGAGTCCGGCCAATAGGAACAAAGTTGTTGTGTGTAGCGAAGAAAAAAAACAAGAGAAGTAAAGCGAAGGCAAACAGAAGAGTTTGTTTGGGAAGAAGAAGGGTGTAGATGTAGATACTTCTCATTCACTCTCGTATTGTTATCGCAATGCTACATCACGGTCACGTCCTTTTAACAAAAAAAATTTTGCTGTGAGCGAGTGAGTGAGTGAGTTGAGTAAAGTAAAGTTGAATGCTGCTGTGAGTTGAGTGAAGTTGTGTTGCTCGTACATACATAACACAATCGTAGATATAAAAATAGATATCTATAAAGCCTTGCTGCATATTTCCTTTATAAGAAAAGGCTTAAGCTTTATATGGCTCATGTCTGATTCCCGATGGAATGGGCAGCAAGCCAGTTACGTAACATTCGGGTGTGTTTCTTCAAAGGGAAGAAATAATATGAAAGCAGCAAGCAGGTATTTCAAAGATAGATTCTAGAAAGGTACTGTCCAGGTTTAACTTTAACTTGCCCAACCTGCTTAAAATATAGTAAACTATGCTCTATACTTTGTTTATATAAGAAATGAGAATTTGTATGTCTGTAGTCTGTAGTATTTTTTTATTTATAAACGTATTTTTTCTTTGCATCTGCTGCGCTCGGCTCTTATTTACGAAGAAACCTTCGAAATTGTTTGTATGGTTAGTTTACTCTTTACGCTCCACATAAGGATGAAACCAATCTAAGTGAATTGAAAACTGTCACGAATGTTTCATGGCGGTAGATAAATTATTGACATCATGGCACCGTGGAATGGCTTCACCCTTCTGGCAAGAACTGTTCATTACATGAAGGAAAATGGACGGAGGAATGGAAGGGAAGGGGTCCATTTTTATAATTATAATTATTGAAATGGTTAAATTTATTCAAGAAATAGAAACCCAACTGATGTATATTTCGTAGCAGTGGTAGCAGAAGGCTAACGTAAAAGCAAAGCAAACATTATTTTGTTTCTTTCTTTTCTGACTATTTTGTTTCATGCAGAAAGAAAAAGCTTTGCTATTCTGGATGGAAAAGCTTTTTGGCTTTCGGTTGGCATCCGGAACTCTTCGGATAAATACTAAAGTAAGACTTCCCTCCTTCTGGCTTTGGCTTTGCTTGTTTGATCAAATCGTACTACATTGAATGCCTTGCTTGTATCACATTGTCGATAACATTTTGGCTTTGGCTCTGTCTGAAAGAAAAAATGAAAGAAAAGAACAATGTTAAGCCAACCATGCTCCACAGCAACAGCATTACACATTTTTAGTTTCATGATAACCTTTGACCAGAACATAGCTCTGCTTTTAAAGTTATCACTATCTTCGAAAAAAAGAACATGTAAATTTATCTTTTGGCAGCAGCAGGATATAATAATGTTGATGATCTGCCTTGATACAATTCATTAAAATCTACTCTTTCAGTAGAAACTTGCTACTGCTTGCTAGGTACGCTACGTGGTCCAAGATTTAGATTACTTATCAAACAAAGAGGAAAGAAAGAAAGTTCATAGAGTTGAGGTTTCAGTTTTTACGTAACATCCTGTAACTGACGACGAGGTTCTGAACACAAGTGAGCTGAAACTAAAAATCTGAACTGAACTGCGTTTATTTTTGCTCCGCCTGAAATTCGTAAATGATATCGAGAGAAAAAAAAGTTTTTGTAGAGAAAGATGCAGCAGCAGCTACCCCTCGTAGTCATCTCATTCGCAAGGGACAAAACTAGATCAGATACAGAAAAACTCTCCCTTTGAAATTTCCAACGTTTGCCTGTAGAGGGTAATGTCCGCGATCTACACATCTACACACAAAAATTAGATTATGAGGGTCTCGTAGCATTGTTGTGCTGCTTTTGCTGGTTTGGTGAATATCTATCGACGCGGACGCGACTGAGGATGAATCTGTATTGATAGCAACATAAAGCAAGCGAAGAATAATTTTACATCATTAAATCATACCAAAATAATTTTCTTTGCATCGTCAATACAAAATCGCATTCTCAATTCTCCTTTAAAATTAAAACAGAAATCCATTTATAGCAACAATGAATGAGTGGACATTTGGCAAAAAAATTTATTTGAATGCTTCTGCTTCACTCACCCATCCTTATCATACCACCATATAAATAAATAACTTAATTTATTTATGCTGTAATTAATATTTTAAGTATTAATTTATCAGTAGCAGAAAAAGATGAACTCTTTATTAATATTAAGATACAGATATTATGTATTTATTATTTTTTTTACTTCCACCAAGTGATAAGTATAAAATAAAATTTCATTTATATGGGATAATGAGAGAAATGAACCGTAGTTCACACCCAGAAAATCGAATTCTCTGTGTGGCTGTACTGTGGCTAACTTTGTTTGTCAGTCAAAAGACGGTGTCAATGGTCTTAAGAAATGTTAACTGGTTCAAATATTTTTAAGTATTTTTACATTTACAATGATATGATGTAATATAAAAAAGGAATGGGAGAGAGTAGCCAAGCATTGACGCAGCTGAAGCTGATGTTTAAGAAAAAAAGTAGTCACTTACATATTATTGCATAACTTCCTGAATTGTCATACAATTGGTGTCATAAATAACACGAGTGTTGGTGCTGATACAAAACACCAAATCCTTATTCATCATAAAAATAAAACCCTTCTATTTTTTCTTCTTCTTCGTATTCTGCTGCAGCTATTAATATTATTATATGCATGTGTGTGGTTTCGTTTGGTGTGGTGGTGGGGCAAGTAAAAGGTTAGAAAGGAGTATAATAAAAAATCATACAAGTCTTTCAAATAATAACTTCAACTTTTTTCTTTTCTTTTCCTTACAAGTAAAAATAGGAGTGATGATGTAGCTTGTTATTTGCTACTGCTACTGCTGCGCTGCTGCAAAGCGAAGATAAGAAACAAGGTTTTTATATGGCGTAATAATAATAATAATAAATATGTAACCATAAGATGCTCATTTCTCCTCTCTCGTGTGATCCTCCGTATTTGAAAAAAAGTCACGTAACAATGAAACTTTAGAAGAAGAAAAACTAAAACTGTTGTGTTTTAGACAAGCCGATAGATGTAAGTTTCATACAACTGACAAATATTGTAAATGCATTCTCATAATGACTAAATAGGATTAAAACTTGTTTGAAATCCACACTAATTTACTTCCAACTGGAAAATGGGATAGAATGGTCAAAATCTGTCAACAACGATAAGTCGAGTAAAGTTATGAACTCATGTGCAAAGCGTACTGTGTGGAATACTGTATTTGCTGGAATACTTGGAGGAATTCAAACATAATTACATTTTACTCATTTGTTATTTATATAACACTTGCACAGTTGGGTGCGACTATTACCCATCTGTTTGTTAGGAAACTTAATAATATCTATAAAATACATTAAAGCGTTGCAGCTATTCCGCATTCTTATAAATTTTTAATCCTTGAAGTAAACCAACTGATTTTTACAGTAGTTAATTTTACAGTTACAGATAGATTTTTTTCTAAATAAAATCCAGTGCAATTGGCTTTTGATTGATTATTGTCTATTTAGTCTATATTCTGAGGAAACGCAAATGGCTATAGTCGAATTTCATTCTTAACATAGCGTAATGCAGGGACTCGTAAGGGACTGGTTACAACCTTTGCTTACAATTAGGTATATTCTACATAATTGTATTGTACGTAAAGGCGATTTTCTTGTAACGAAAAGGTTTTTACACAATTTTTTGCTTGGGAATCGGCAATTTACTACTTTGCAAGGTAAAGCAGGCTGTTATTAAAGCTGTGGTGGTGTTGTTGCATTAAATGTTTACCGACCAACAAAATCGTTAATAAGGAAAGGATTAAAAGAATCCAAGCAAGCAAGCATTTATTCTGATTATTTTTATTTTATTGTATTACCTTCGGAAAAATAATTATATTTTTTGTGCTTTTTTAGCCTTAACCAGTGTTTCCATCTCGTTAAAATGATTGATTAGCTGTCAAAAAAATGAGGAAAACTAGTAAAAGAAAAAACCTAGCTCGAATAGCTCGTTAGGTTGAATGTTGAATGCCACGCTATATCACTTTGCTGTGTAGCTGCTGCTGCTGCTGCTGCTGTTTTGCTTTAGTCTATTGAATTGTTTAAGTAAATCAGCCAAATTGTTATATTGCTAAACGAAACACGGGAACGAGCTTGGCCTGAGCTGCCAACAGAAAAAAAACCTTGCAAAGCATAAAAAACAAAGGTAAACTGATGTAGCGGTGAGGTGAAGGCATTGCATCAAATAAATGCAATATTATTAAAAGTCTGTGAGCAAAATGAGAATTGTATATTAAATTAACAGCATCAAAAAACCAGAACTGGAAATGAGTCAATGTCTCGAATAAACGAAAATAAAAGAGAGAGAGAGAGAGAATATGTGGCGCGTTGTGCTGTGCTCTGGCTCTGTGTGTGGCATTTCGATTATTAGAGTATTAGGTTACAAATGTGCATTGCTAATAGCCAACATATAATAAAAACGCCATATGTACAGAAAATATTGCGCATTCATGTCCTCTTCTTCTTCTTGTTTTTGTTCTAGCAAACAAAAGTTTACTGCAACAACGAGGAACAAAAAAGAAATCATATCAGAACATATCATCATCACCACAATACCCATTTTATTTTACTCACATGAGATCGCTGAGATACGTTGCAATAATAAAGAAGCCTTTTTTACTTCTTGCTCTTCTAGGTACCTCCCCACTGGTTTGTTATATGAAATTACGTATAAGCAGAAATATAAAATAGGAAATGAAATGCTGTAGCATTTATTTATTTTCGGTATAATATTATTTGTATCAAGAAAAAAAGACCACAAAAAATCCGCTGACTGACTGACTGAGGCTAAGGTGTTGGGCTTTAATTCACGCATGCACAAACTTCTTCATTTTGTTCCTCATTATTTGATTACGTAGACGAGCAAGGGAGAGGGAAACATGTATGCATGCATGCAATATAGAATAGGAGAAGGTTTTTTGCCCTGTAAGTTTCAAAGAGAACAGGGAGAGTAAGAAAGTCTCTAAAAAAGAAAATGAAATGTTTCTTTTCGGTTCATATAATTTGGTACAGTATAAGCTGTAACCCAACTTTGTCTTTCCCCCTTTGTGTTTGTTGATGTGGTGCGGGTTTACTTTTGGGAGAGAGAGATTTGCAATGAAAAACACAGCGGCATGTCTGCCGCAAATGTTTTATTTCTGGTCTCCCTTTAATTTTTCTCTCTCGCTCGACACCAAGCGAAAAAGAAAAATAAACAGGTAAGGGATTGATTGCATTTTTTCTTGGAATAGGATAAAATTGCAGTTTTATAGTAAAGAAGCAGGTTTGTAGTGCAAATTTGGAAATAAAAACGGAAAACCAAAATCAGCGAATTTTTTACTTAAACGTTATCATAATTTTTGCTTCGTACAAAATATAATGTCACATGAAGATGATTCTGTTCAGTAGATGTGAATTTATAAATCTGGAAATAATTGTACGCTACAGAACTAAAGGATATTTTATAACAAAATGATTCTTCAATTTTATGCTACGCGGTAATAAGAAAACTTCGAATACCTCCGATTAATAATTTGCACTACTATTTTAAAACAAAAGTGAATTTTCTTAGGGTTAATGATAGCATGACATATCAACGTCAATCTACAATCAATATCCCGCTGTTGGAAAGCAGCCATTTCAATATTTTTGTGAATTTGGCGATATCAAGGCTATTTTTCATGTTACTTCTTGGAATAAATTTTAAGGTTATTAGGTTACCGGTGCAATTAGTGCAATTAATTACAAAAAGTGCAATTAGTAACATTTTATTAGATCAAATAGTGTTAATATTTAAAATAAGAGATAACACTTGTTATTTTTGAATTGCATTGCAATAATATTCTTAATAAATCTGATGAATTTACGTTGTAAGAAAAATTATAAACACAGTACCGCCGTCCAGCAGCTGGATGGGAATAAATCAATATTGCTTTTTACTTTTTAATTTTATCTTTTTACATTCTTTCGGTGTTAGAAAAGTAATTAGCAAATGGTACGTGATGATAATATTTATGCGAAGTGCGAAAAACACACTTAAGTAAATAATGCAAAACATTAATAGCAAAATTAGCACTGTCTGAGAGAAGTATCTTATTACAAGACACTTTGTTGCTGTTTCTGTTCTTGTTGTTGTTGTTGAAGAAACTCTTGCTCGCTGTTCGCTGTATGTACAGAATTGTAAATCATAATATTTTCTTCAAGGATGATGAATTACCTTATTACTAGGTACGTACATCCATTTCCTCTTAAAAACACGTTATGCCGATTAAGCCACGATGGAAATGAGTAAAAAAAAACTTTGTTAATTATCGCAATACATTATCATCATTATCAACACTTTAATAAAATTAGGGCTTTTAATGAAATTTACAAGTACAAACTACAGACAAAGTAATACAATGTTGCTCTGCTGATAGCTAAAATACTACAAAATTAGAAAGGAAACAAAAAAAATGTATTTTGAAGGATGCAGTGCCGTCTAGTGTCTAGGCTGGGATGCGATGCAAAAGCCCCTATTTGATCTGGGTCTGACATTTCATTACAGAATTTCAGAGGAGCTACAATTTGGCTTTTTATAATTTTTATACCAACGGATTTATAAATATTTTGAACGCAATTATTTATTCAACTATCTGCGAAAAATCAACAAAGGAATCTACTCTGTTACAGAAATTGTAAATGCGAAATAAAATTTTATAGACAAAATACTTTCTCTGTTTCTTGATTAACAAATTTTGCTCTGCTGCTAGAATTACGAAAAGTCGTATTCGTATTATTGGAAAAATGAAAATTGCATTTTGATAGAAATGTAGAATTAGAACTAGAAACTAGGAATCATCATCGTCATGTATGATAAACGCCTTGTGGTGGATTCGTCAGCTTAGCTTACTTAATTAAATTGAGAATCCAGCCAACCAACAACCAACTTCAACAACTACACAAAGTTATCCGGTAAAAGGCAAGCAGGCTGGCAGGCAGAAGCAGGCAAGCAAAAGCAATGTCAATATAATTTTCCATGCATATTTTATTTTGACGGAATGAAATTTTCATTCACATCACATCACAGAAGCGACACACACCACACCAAAAAACACATTCATCCATATTCCATCTTCTACTAAGCCATCCATCCATGCACGTCATCATCGCATCGCATTTCGGAATACTAAGCTTTGGCTTTAGTCAGAAAGCTTTACTTTACTTATAAAACCTTCTCTTCCTCATTTTCATTCCAACAACTCCAACAACTTTTCATGTCAGCAGCAGCAGCAGCAACAGCAGCGATAGCGATTTCTTCTTTCCAGAGAGAGAGAGAAGAATTTTTCTTTTGGTTCCATGAGCGTTGTTCGTTCATTCGTTCGTTCGTTCATTTCAGAAACTTCCCAAATAAATTAAGTTTTCATGCAGTATCAGCAACAGCAGCAGCATAGTCATAGCCAAAGCTATATATCCATAGCCCTTATTTTCATTCTATGCCAGAAAATTGTTCCAAGCCAAAATTCCAACCACCGCCGCACCACCACCACCACTACCAGTAATAATAGCGCGTGTCTAGATAGTAGAGCCAGAACAGCAGAAAGTTGATTACATCGCTGCTGCTGTTGCTTTCTTTCTCTCCATTTTTAGTTGATGGAATTATACATCTCTATGAAAGTTGTTGTTTTTCTTCCCTCCTTTTTCTTCCTCTCATAGTTCACTTACTTCACTTGATTTCACTGACTATGAGTCGAGTTACTAACTTTTCATTTTCATTTTTCATAAATATTCTCTCTCTCTCTTTCTGGCAAAATAGATTACAAAGATTTTCTCTTTTCTTCCTTCTTTACTTACAACAACAATGTATGCATTAAACATGACTTGTTTTTGTATGTGTAGCAAAGTAAAATGGAATTTTGTTTCAATTTCTTTCCTCTTTCATG
>JAHZNJ010001529.1:0-34708 GCA_027744475.1 Lepidocyrtus cf. sotoi NNG-2020 | reverse complement strand
TTATCGCTATCTCTATGATTTGCTTATTCATTCTCGTTGTTGTTTGAAATGATTTGTGCATGCATGCGCAAATATTTAACATTGGTACTTGACAAATAGGTAGAAGGTATGAGGTGTTAAATGAATCAGCGCAGCGCATATTGTTTGTGTGTGTGTTGGACAGTTTTGGAATTGCAAGTATAGTTGTGGAACATACTAGTATCATATCGCTAGATCATGATACTATGCAGAAAAGGTAAATATTAAATATCAACTCATTTTATTTTTCTGGATTTGTACATGAATGTTTATGTAACTTTTCAAACCGTCGCGTCGTTTTACCCTCTTTCACCCTATAGTTTCAAAATTATAAAGCTTCAATCTTCGGAGTAATTAAATTAAATTCTACTTTATTTTTTATTTGCAAGTCACAAATACGAGATAGAAGTAAGACATACATCAAAATGTCCATAAGTATTATAAATCAGGAAACAAGGTACTCAACAAAAACAAATATTATGTAGAGGAACACATCATTTTATCTTATTACAACAAGCAGGATGAAGTTGTGTAATCAAACAACATTTAACATTAATAACAAACAGGTAAATCTATCATTATCGAATCTTTTTTAATATTCTAATCGTAAGTTTTCTAATGATGCTACAGAAAAATTAGAGCAGCATAATACCGTAGAAATGATAAACCGTTTCAAACGACAATTCTGATTAGAGATTAGGTATGAATCAATCATAAAACAAAACTTAATGGAAATAGAAGTTAAGTAAGTAAGGTACAATTGAAAGAGATACTGATTGAATCTTATCGAAAGCCATCTGAGCTGAGCCTGGGCTAAACTAATGTACTTTGTAATTTCGGTAGAAAAACAATGTCTCTCATAAGCGTGTGGCAAACATGCGGAGTTTGCTTTTTTCCAGACTGAGCGGTATCTTTAGATCGTGATTCATAATTTAGGGCAACCTAAAAAGTTAAATCAAATTATTGCATTTGTTTAATTTCACATACTCGCTAATATAAATGTCTATTCATTAAAAATAAATTCAACTTCTTTACTTACATCGCGATTCACCATCGTCAACATAGAAACTACATCTTTAAACTGATACCAGTCCGTGAAGATCTTGCATAACGCATGAACGAAACAGCTTCCAGACTTATTGTTTCTCCAAGAATAATACCCTGCAGACAGCGACATATAATGTAATGAATGATTCAAAAAGCCACATTCTTTAGTAGCTGCAAAGCAGAAATAAGGAATCAGAAGACAAAATTAAACTTCTGTTCACTCATTTTTACAAGCATAATATATTAATGGCAAAAGAGGAAGGAGGAAGTAAACGAGAAAGCGAAGTAAGTGGTTTAATTAAGCTAAGTGAATTTAAATACTAAATACAACAGAAAGCTCAGAGGTCGATAATCATTGGTAAACCGGGAAAACTGAATTAATTTACCAATTTACCTTCATAAGTACTAAATACAGTTAAGAAGTCTGCTTGATTGGGAATGCGATACATCTGCTCTCCATTTCCTCCTCCTGGGCCATCAACTTCTGTTCGAGAAGAATAAAGCTTAGTTCCATGATCGAACTGAAATCCTCTACAAGCCTACGGGTAATAATTGTCAACAAATTAATCCCGGAAAGTTGCACTAAAAACAACTACGTAATGACTTGCTTGCACTACTAATTTCAAATTGATTTTCGTTTTCAATCTCAATTTACCTGAATAAAGAACATTTTTGGCTTTCCAGCCAAAGTTGAACACTTGTCGGCAGTAAAGACATCCCATAACGTCGAAACTTTGTATGTGATGTCATACGCGTGCACTTCACTATTAGCCAATCCATGGGACAGAACAAATACGGCCAAACAATCATTCTGTGAATGGTCTTCTTTAGAAACTACATTATTTTCCAATAATTCAAGCAAGTTATTTATTATGTTATTTATCAAGTTAATTATGCAAGTTGAGTTTTACTTTAGTTTAATAACCAAAAGAACTTACCTGATTGCAACAGATCCATAATCTTTTTAAACTTACAGTCATCGTGCACACTAACTACAAATCCAAGCTTTCTGAAAAGGCAGTTTATGTTTTTAACATCAATGTCAGTTCCTAGCCTATCTGGAAGTTGTTGAGATTTATCAAATTTCTGTAAAGCAATGAGGGTTTGCTTATTTTAATCGTTATTTTATCTCGAGTTTGCTTACAACTGACACCATTTTCTTTTCTTATTCTATGACCTTGCGAGCATTTAAAACACATTAAGTTAACTTACTGTGTGGTTAAAGATAATACATTTTCCTCGACGGGGATGCTCCATGTTGTACATCAAATCATCGAAACCTGCCGAGATTGTTGCGCTCGGCTTTGCAACATTGGAGGAAGAAGGGTACAACTTTCTGAGTAATGACAATCTGAAAAAATAAATAGTGAATTTAATAATAATTGCAACGCCGGATTGATTAATTCATTGAAATTTCAAGAATCAGAATAATATACTATCAACTATACTACAATCACACACGAGAAAAAACTCCTCGAATCAGGCTGGTTTCCTTCCACATTTCCAGCGTTTTCAGTACTCTGATCTTGTGCTTGCATAGACGCAGTTGCTGGAGGAATGAGAATGTCCTGAACGTCGTATCCCTCGTTATTTCTGTCAATATTAAAACCAGACTCTGACTCTCCTCTGCTTGTAGGAATACCGTTGCGGCTTGAAATAGGCGAGTCCACCTCATCAACCTCCATATTCACAGGTGGAAAGCGAACCTGCGCTGATTCACCATTCGAATCCCGAAAATCCCCATTCCCATTTGACGCCGTCCTAATGGAATAATCCTGCAATGAAATGAGTCAAAATAAAAAAATAATATTTAGACTTACTGGAACATACACGGAGAAAAAGTCTCGGTTTTAAAGGCGCATAATGATAACGAGCCATTTAAAATTGTGGATAGGATGGGGGAGCAATGCAATGAAAGGTAAATATTATATAAATTATTTTATAACCGGTGGGGAAGGGGGACGTGATTTCTTTTTCGATGCCAACAATAACAAAGAGTACGTATATACTTCCTTACCATTTTTTAAAATTCGAGGAATATAGTATTGTAAATTACACACACACAAAACCATGAAATGTGAAATTGAAGAACGTCAATTTAAAACTCGTTAATTGTTTACTCAAACTGATACAGGATTAGTAACTTACTAACTAACTAGCAACTTAACTTTAATCACTTGACAGGAAAATGTTTTTTACATGTGCTTTTGTTTACAAAACGACCCTGAACAGAAAAAAAAGTAAAAAACTGCAGTTGAAGATGATTTTTTGATCATCCATCATCATCGTCTCACGATAAAAAGAAAAAGTGCAGCAGCACACACACACATCTCAGGTTCAAGCAAGTTCAACTCAACAAGTCACAAACAAAAGTGCATTCCCTAATTTCCCTATTTTAGTGCACTTTACTTTACTATTTATGTTTACGTTACCAACCAAATGGTATATGCCAGAAAATGTCAATGCCACTACTACAGTAAACTGCCTTTAATTTTGTCTTTGCTCCATGCTCCATCATTAGTGTACTAAAATGTCAAGCGGAGAGGAAAATGTCAATGTCAATGTCAAAATGTCAATTTGTCAGAATTTTAGGGTGACATGTCAAAAATTTTGTCGATATAATTTTTTTGATGAAATGTCAAAAATGTCATGACATTTTCATGACATGTCATCAAAATGTCAATATTTTGTTTGTAAACAAAAATCAGCTGTTTGATTCGACCCCCAACAGTGCATGAACTAATTTGCAAAGTTGCAAAATAATGGCAGAAAATGCTAAATTCGTTCATTCTATTACTTGTGCTTCTACTTAATCTACGCAAACCACTCAAACGTTTGAAATCAGGAGCTTTTCATTACGTTTGTTTGCAGTTTTTGGCTGTTTTATGGAAGATTTTCTAAAGTTTTTAAAAAATGACATGTCAATAAAAAATCTGTTTTCAAAAATTGATTAAATGTCATGACATTTGACAAATTGACATTTCTGACAAGTCAATGACATGGGTATTTTTTAGTACACTAATCCAGAATCAAGTCCATCCAGTCATACAATCACAATACTTTACTACAACTACGGCTACGCTAGGTTCCACACGTTTCCCTTTACTACCAACACTGTTATTATTGCCAGAAAGAGAGAGAGAATAAAATAAAATCACCACCACCACCACATTCCTCCTTTTCACAGTGAATTGAAAGGAGTTGCACGGGTAGTGATTTCGTTGCTGCATCTTTTTCATATTACCCTTTCTTATCTTTCAAACAACAATCGCAGCCATTACTTATATAAGACCTTTAGGGATTTCTTCAAGAAAGGATTCCTCTCTCTCTTAATGACGATGATATATACCACGAAGCAGGAGAAAAAGGGTGGAAGGGAAAAGTGGAGATTATTGAGAAAAGGGAACAGGATTAGTTGTATAGGTAGTTGGAGAGAAAATACATGAAAAAAATATAATATGAGAAGAGACGCTCTTGCTGGTACTGCTCTTCTGGTACTGCTTAACTGGTTCTCCTGAAACACCAAAAGCATTGTTATTTTTGCTGGTGCATAATAGCGTAATACATAAACATTGTATATATATCTCCGTGTGGGTATTATAAGTAATACTTAAATATATATCTATCCATCCATCCTTCCATCCACCAGTCGTAGTATGTTTAAAATATTATGTTTTACTTTTAACCATGACTTTAATATTTTCAGCAGTAAGTAAAAAGGAGTAGTGGTAGTGGTAGTAGTAGTAGGAGGAATCAACAACGACAGGGATGCATGATTATGATGAGCACCAACTTCAGCTACCTTCTGGTTAGAACCGTTTTCTCACACAGAAACATAGAAACCTGCGAAGAGAAAAGACGGCTATGTCGTGGTGTCTGCGCGTTCATATAAACCAGTTTTTGCTTTTTGGAAACGACAGATTTAGGAGAAGGCTTCTATGAATTGTTCTAACTCGAATAATCAGATACTTTGTTAAAGAAGAAGATACATTCGATTTTCCTCCCTCTCTTTCTGGACCTTTTCACTTATTATTATTTTTTTTATTTCTAAGGTTTTTGGTGATATAATTGTGGGACTCTAAAGCGACTTATTATTATTGTCAACGTGTGTGAAATATTTATACATTTCTTTCTAGGATAGAAAATACTCATTATTAATTATACTATACTGTAGAAATGTAGTTTAAGTGAACCCCAAAGTTTGAATAAACTGCAGTAGCGTGTGTAGTCATGTGTACTTTATCTAAGGAAGTAAAAGGAAAAAAACGTCTCATCTGGTTTTGAAAAGTGAGACATTTTGTTAAGGTTTTGTGTGACAAGACACCGAGACCAAAAAACGGAGTTTAGGGAATAGTAAAAAATGGAAATTTTCACAGGATTAGCAATCCTTGCTGGGACGTTATAGTTACTATTATTATTATGAATACAATCATTCTGTTTAAGGAACAAACTCAAAAGGAGAAACAGTATTTTTGACTTGAAGTGAAAGACTTTCGAAGTGCAACTGTAATTTAGAGAGAGACTGCAAAGTCGTCTTTTATCTTAATCTTTAGTAAAATATTGTGATTATTAACAAAATTCAAAATGCCGAAGATCTTTCTGATTAAGAATCGGTTGCTTCAACAGCAACAGAAGCTGTTTGAGAATGCAAAAGTACCTGGAGGAGACTTGGACGATGACATCGAGACTGGAAACCATAATCATACCCCATCCGGTTGCAAAACCCTTTCCCCTTCCTCCCCCCAAACCGCTCATAGATACACGGATGATTATATTAAGAAGTTGATTAAGCCTAGGAGGCTAGACTCCCTGGATATTAGTAAAGCAAGGCGGGAGGAAATTGATTTGGATCACGATAGCTCGGATGAGCCACTCTCCTTGGTTGTACATCGAGGTAAGAATGAAACATTTTTTTGTTTTCTTTCTCTGAAATTTCATTTACCGTTTCATACTTAAAACGCTCATTTCTTCATCAGCCTAAAAACTGTTTATATTTTTTACCAGTTCCATTTCGCTTTCATTCCAGTTATGTACATTGCTACAAACGGTTATGCAATTTCATCATTTCAAATGATTATGTAATGTTAAATTACAATGAATTACGTACGATAATTGCTCACATCAGCAGTAATTTCTCTACTACATTCTCATGATCAACAACAACTTCAAAAAAGTACCTGTTGCGTTGTTGTTGTGGTTGTTATTGTAGCAAAATGCACATTTTTCATGAAAAAAGAAGTGAATTACTATCAAAGCTTAACCTTGAACCGTGTCTTGCTGATTAAGTGAATTGAAATAAAAACATACAAATAAAATTATTATTACATAGAAAGAAAGAAAGCTGACAGGTTAAAAACGTTCTTCAATTCAATTGAATGGGATGTTTGTCCTGTCTAGAAAAGTAAGCACAAATAATAATCTCCTGCTTTAAGCACGCGTACAGCAACAGAAGAGAAGGGGAATGGGAAACTTGTTGCTTCTGCTGCTGCTGCTGCTGTTTTTTGCAACTTCAATTAGATTTCCTGATTCATAAATACGTGCTACTCTACAAAAATGAAGATTTATTATTATTTGACTGATGTGATGAAGTACTAGTTATAGCTCCTCTATATCCACAGACGTCACAAAAAACTAAAAATACAATCGTCATAATCCTTCTTCTTAAGATAAAGTGGTATGTGCATCACGTTCAAACCTTGCTCTTCATTCTCTCCTCCGATAAAATCCCATCCGATTTAATTTCTGGAGAAGGTGGTTCCGAAAAAGTTCATTGATGGAAAGGAACTACTTTTACATTATTGACGTTGAATGAACCAAAAACCCATCTTGATTCGGAATTCTGAAGCCCAGCAAAGCGGCACATCCTGCACAAAATTTCCCTCCGACTCACTCATGAACAGGAGATTACTAATATGATGATGTGAAGTGAAGCCTTCCGCTTTTTTTTTACTTACGTAGTCATTTCCAGAAATATGGTCCAGGATATACTCCAGGAATAAAAAAAAATTTTTAGTTATTATTATTTTTCTGGGATCTGGGGATATGCCATTTTATTTTTATCAGGTTTTTTTAAAATTTTGATTATGCTGCTGCTGGCTGGAATTAGATCTTATCTTGTGGTAGTATTTAGGTAGTACCAGATTTAACACGTCTTCTTTTTAAAAAACAATTTTACAGAAGGGAGAGCAAACCCCAAAAACATTTAAGTAGTTTTTACTACATTGGCAGTTTGCCTATTGTTTTGCTTACCTGGATTGAAAATTTAATGTAATAAAATAAAAGTGGTTTTACCATTACTATTGCCAACAATTTTGAAATCGACGGTAAAAAAATAGTAGTACTTTTTCTAGTTGTAAGTAACTCCGTCTCTCTTGTCCACTTTTATTTTTAATGGAATGGAAACCTGCTACTTTGGCGCTTCTCCACTATATCTACCTAACATTGACAAAATTTATAACGTTGCAACTTTTGTGGGAGAAAAATCCAGTTGCGTTCCCTGTTTTTCTGCACTTTTTCGCAGAAAAATTATAGTTCTATGTAAATATACAGTTTATATATAGTAGTACTAGTAAGTTAGGAGCTATCAGAAATTTCCATCTCCATAATAATTATCATCATGACGCTAGTTGGCTTCCAACTTAAGATTTTTGTGTAGAAGTAAAGGTGAGAGTAATAGATAGGAATACATTTTAATCTGATGAATTGTTCTTCGAAAACATTGTATGCATAGGTCTTAATACCTACATAGTTTTGAAATAAACTAAATCATGCAGTGGCAGTGCTCTCTATCCCTCAGATTTAAACTCATTGAAATTTTCCTCTTTCTTCATTCAAAATACAAAGTTCAAGTTTTATTTTTTATGGAAAACTGCTTCTGCTGATATTATCTTCTTAAAAGAAATACATATGGTTGTTCTCCTTTTGGCTTTTGCGAATGCAAGGGTTACTGCTCAATTGATGAGCTTTCAAGAGTCTCTTTAGAGGTTGAAGAAACCAATGACTTTTTAACATTTTCAATAGAAATCATTAACATTTTAGTTGCTTCAGAAACATGAAAACATAACAGAGGCTCCTTTTTCTAGATGTCACAGGTGCAAACTACTTCAGTTTTTTTAAACCTATGGTTGACATTTTACTTATCTTTCAATAAACAAAACTAATCTTTATTATTTTATCAATTTTAATTTCGAAACAATCAATTTCAAATTTCGTTAGCATTTCAAAACGGTGAATTGAAATAAAATCGTTTACTTTTACGTAAATCAAACTCATCCCGGAGATAAACCAGGATACAGCAAAAATTTCGACATTGTTAACCACTTTGAAATTTCGAGGAACTTATTTTGCTACGTTATCAAATAGATTAATCACATTAGTTTTTGGGAGGAAATCTGATAAACTTAATAATCAATTAGGCATTTAAATTTAAGTTTTAAACTTTTAAAAGAAACTTGAACTCAATCCAACTTTTAGGAGTAATAGTAGTAGCAGTAGTGTGCATGGATTACATAATACGCTTACTTAATTACTACTCCAAAAAGTAATGTTTATAACATCATCCTGAAGCTTGAGAGATGTTTTATGAAAAATCTCACATACTATGCAATATACAATTAGCAGGATTTTAAGCTGGAAACGTTACTCGATAAATTTATCTCACTAGCAGAATACAGGTACATATACTGTAAAAAATATTTTAGCATTTTAATTTGCAAGTTGTGGTGGTTAGTACTCACCTTATTATAAATTCGCTACTCTTTTTAATGAATTTACTTAGCACATTCTTATTACGACTGATTATTATTTTCTCTCTCTCTCTCTCTCTCTCTCTGATGCTCTGTGCTACTCCATGCGTTGCATTTACGATATTCGAAAAAAGAAATTCCCATCGTAATTCTCGTCATAGTCATAATCTCTCTCTCCTCCTCTCACTGGATTAAAAGACCGACGACGACGACGACTAAAGCATACGTAGGTTAGCCGTACCTACCTCTGATCTTGAACTTGATCACAGTAGCGTTAAAAATAAACACTTAAATTTTACAATTGGTGTAAAAGTAGTAAAATTTTGAGGAGTAAAAAGATGACGGGAATTATGTTGGAAGGTACTACTTACTTACTACATTCTGGGAATTCTTATTTACTTTAAAACTGAAGGAAATTACGTATTTTTAAAGTTGCACACAGTTATTTTTTCGTGGAATGCAATAAGGCAAAAATTAGCAAGGCAACCCTGATGATTACATAATTGTAAAGATGTATACTCCCTCCTTTTACTACTATTATTTTATTCTGACACATGAATAGAAATAGAAAATGCTTAGTACGCTTCGTTTGTATGAAAAATGGAAAAAGCAAGTTCTCCAGGGAAATTATTTACAATTTTTTTTCACTAGAAAACTAAATCTACATCAAATTTATAGTAGCAATTAAGTAAACTGGAATGTTATTCTTCTGAGCAACTGGACGGCTTCTCCTCCTCTTCTAATAATAGCGAATTTTTAAGGTAGAATAACCACAGCGGTCCGCACTGTGTGTGTGTGTGTGTTTGTGGAGGAGTTAAGTAGTAGAGTGGGTAGTATAGTAATATAGTGACATACCTACAAAAATAATTCAAAAACGTAATCAAAATTTTACAACAAGGATAAAATTACAACACGGAGAAATTTTATTGAGCACGTGATAAGAAAAACGGGAAACGTGTGCGATAGTAGTGCTATAGTATGCAGTAGTACTTTATATTATGAAGGAGGAGGAGGAAAATAATGATGGGATTTATGTTGATAACTGCGAATGGATGGCTGGTGTTGGTGTTTAAAATCTTCTTGGATGAGAATTTAAAAGTAAAATTAGCTCTCATGAAATAATCCTGTTGTTGGTGCTGCGGTGGGAGCACATCACATCACATCACAAAACCATTTTCTTGAAAATTAAGCTAGCGTAAAAAGTTAACTGGAAAAATGTAGTCAGGCCAATAAGTATAAATAGTAGTAATAGCAATGCACCGTTCACCACGACAGAGATGATGTTTCATACTTTCAAATAATCATTTAAGTAAGTCTGGTTTTTTATGTTTTCATGCTTATGTAGATTTTCGAAACGCAGTGTAAACACGAATGGTATTTTTAGGTGTGCATTCATAGATAGATAGCAAATAAATGTCGCTGGATATTACTATTTTGTATTTTGTCTATAATTAGCAAGTTTAAGTTTCATCTCCGGAATAACTGAATAAGTTATAAAAAATAATTTTGCATGAAGGTCTTCAAATGGATTTTAGACATAAAAATCTTATAAACACACGATACTGTGTCCAGCTTTAATGTCTTATTTTTTGCTGGAGTATTAATACACATTTTAAAGTTCAAGCACATTCAAATCGGTCAAGTAATTTTTTCTCCTGGTTTCCTTTCACTACTCATTCATCAGCCATTCATTCCGCTTGAACGGAAAAGTTTCAATAGATTCCGATTATAAAATAGTGATTAGCACGGGTATTGACGTAGACATAAATTAAGAGAGTATTATTATAACTGGAAACGTTTGCTTGGTATCAATATTCTATATAAGTTATTCCATTTTTCTCAAACACGAAGCTTAACAAATCAATTTAACATGATATCGAATTACATAACAATAATTTAAAGTTAAAGTAAGAAAGGTTAGTTCAAAACTAGTTATTCCTTTGAGCAACCCATAAATTTGCACATTAACTCTCACTATTATTTTACATACATCCGAACATCTATTACATACCTATTACAATTGATACTTTCATTATTATTACTTAACAGTGCAATTACATTCATCGATTTCCCAATAGGAAAGTGTATTTTATGTAACGGTGCTTGCTCTCAATGAGGAAAAATGCGGGAATAATTACGATTTGGTTCCCACTGTTTAATATGTAAGGTTAACTACATCCATACACATCATGCGAATAGATTTAATTACTTATTCCGTTTGTTTAAACCCAATGTCCGCTCATGATTTCCTCTGATTCGATTAATCTTTTATTTCCTTACGTACTCCGCAGTCCTTTGCTGTCATGTTGAAGAAGGCAGTGCAGTTGTTGCACGGAGAAAACAGTTCTACATGAAACACATTTTGTTTGATGTTTGTATAAAAATAAAATTCTCAAGGACTTTCCTCGGGATGAATCTTTTCTTTACTCCTCCATCACCAGCTGCATTCTCATCTACTCAACTCCATCAGTTCATTATTATTACACATTAGAAGAAGAAAAAATGGTCGCGTTTTATAAAAGTTGTATTAGTTTCGTGAAGAGATGTTGTTGGTATAAGAGATTTTCGTGTGTCTTCTCAAATTACCAAAGTTTTTTATTCCGTTTCATTGAATCAAAGATGCTATTGAATTCTAATACTCATTTGGATGCACTATTTTCCGTTTCCATTTATCTTCAAGCTGAATGGATGAATAAATACCACCCACCCATACAAAAAGTGTAAGAAATAATTTCACTGGGGAGAGCAATCAGTAGAGGAAACGGTTTTTCCAAGAGTTCAACCTAATAAAAAAAAGTAAGGGACTTGGTCTCAGCAGTCATGAGAAATCAGATGCAGAATAAAATCTCATCAGAATTTCCTTTCATAATCATTACATAAAATCTGCGCAGGTGCTCCTTTTTCTTCAACTCTGATCCGTGAGAACGAGAACTTGCTGGACGGATTCAACTAGGTGCGCATCGCATCCAATCTTTTTACTCTTCCTGCTACCCTCCAAGATAGAGTCACTTTTGAATGAATTCAATAACAATATTGGATTGGAGGATATATGATACGATATTGTGCCTCATGCAGAGAACAAATTGAGGCCTTTCAAAATATATTCAAAGGGTCCGGAAATATTGTTATTTGTCATATAATGGAATTGATATTTGATATCATGAGAAGCACAGGTCGATTATTTGAATAATGTAATAACATCAAAAGATCTTTATGCAAGAAAAGTTTGAAAAAAATCCAATTTTGTTCCATCACAGATTTCCTTTCCTAGAAAGCTTACCAACTAAGTAAATTTCCAAGAAAAGCGGTACAATTTAATTGTGAGCAACTTTGTCTCATTCATATATCCATGAGAATCGCGTTTAAAAATCTAGGTTGTCTACGAAGTAACAATTTTTATATTATGATATAATAATCTGATGATCGTCATCATGCTCTCCTTCTTTTTTATCTTCTCCTCCTCTATAATCGGTCCTTTTCTCATCCACGTTTTTATTATTATTTTACTGGTTTTGTTTCCACGTAGGCTTCTGTTCTTTCCATCATCGTTCATTTTCTCAACCTGTTCATTTAATAAAAGAAATCCGTCTTTTTATTCTACTGTGGGATTTCGTAGTAACAATAATAATAATAGTCAATTTTACTGGTTCAGTTCAGTTTACTCCTGCATGTTAGGATCGTCCGATCCCGATCCTATTGTTTTTATAAGAATAAAAATAAAAATGCATGCAGAAAGATCCCCAGAAACAAAATAACATGCTTGTTTCGTTTTATTCTTTCTTGCAAGTACATAATCTGAAAAGAGTACCTGTTTTTTGTTTATTCTCTTTACCAAAACCACAGCTAAATCATCTCTATCATCATCATTCTCCTTCTCCTTTCCTCCAACCACGAAGATATTGTCTTCTTCATTTGAAACAAACTTGGATTGGATTATTGTACGTTTTTTGCAAGGTAAAGAAAAAAGGTAGGAGAAATGAATTGCTTTTGAAAGGGAGAAATAAGAGGGATAAAACGACAAAAGAACGGCCACGGAAAAAAGGACTAACCCGTTCTCTCTCGGATAAACTTAAACATTTTAAAATGTAACATAGGTACATATTTATTTACTTTACATTACTACAACTTGCATCAGATTTTTCTTAGTTACTTCAGAATTCATGAAATGATGGCATGAATCACCCACACAATACGTTGAAGAAGTATTAAAAATACGTCAGTCTTTTAGTACATGATACTATTAAAAGTCTCTCCTCTCCTAATCTAGCACTATGCATTTTATAAATTTCGCATTCAGTTTTCCCTAAATATAAAATACTGGCAAGAAAAAAAGGAGGAGAATAAGAAGTAAAAAAACGAAAGACTTGATTGTAAATCTTGTTGCGTGTAGTTGTAATCCCCATTTATTTATGCCAGTAAAGTGGTTTACTTTGCAACAGTACTTAAGTAGGTATTCCGTAACAATTCTCCATTTGATTCTCCATCATCGTCGTCATGCATCCATGAGTATAATCTCTCGCCATCATCATCGTCATCACCAGTATCATACCTGGTCTCCAAAACACGAGAATGTATATAACGGTCGCGCTATAGAGTGGCAGTAGAGCCGTGTAAGGTAACCATACTTAAAACGCTGACCAGCAGCAGCAGCAGCAGAAGCAGCGGCAACAGAGAGAAGAACCAGACCAGGTTTTTTCTACGATTTTTTTCGATGCCTCAATCCTTTACTTTTGCGTTCTTCAGTGTAAAATCAAGACTCTATTTTTCCATCCATTCTCCGTCTTTTGATTCCATGATCTTCATTATGGTGATGATGATGATGAGGTTGGTTGTTGTATCTCAACAAAAAACTTAAATTGTGGATGGATAAGATTTTCGCCTGAAAATAAAACGGGAATACTGTAAATGTTTTAAAAGTAATGACGACGAGAGGTAAATTTTGTATGGATGGGGTTGGTTGAGTAGTGGTGGAATAACAGAGTCTCGAGAATGGATCACTGCTGCTACTGCCGCTGCAACAATATATAATGAAGAATAACACAGATTTTTTTTTAAAAGAAAGGATGATCGCCTCAGGCACAACTCCTTCTCCAAGATGATGTCGAACGAAAAGATTGTAGGAAAGCAACAAGTTGAACGTTGTTGTTGTTGTTGGAGTTTATTAATGGCTAGATCAAAAAAGAGGGAGAGAGAGAGAAGCTCACATATAAATTGATATGGTATTGTTGTATTCATTCTTTGAAGACTTCTGACTGAAAGTAAAAAGGACTTCTATTTTACTACTACGCCATCACCATTGCAAGTCTTGCTGTGATGATGATGATGAAGGTAGTGTAGAAATAAACGCAAAAGCCAATAATATTTATTCCAGCAGTTCTTTTATTGGAGGAATTGTATTGATGATAAAAAACTTAATTTTTTGTCAATTCCCTCAAATTATTTAAAGACACGACTGATTGTAAGCTGATGTTGTTGCGCTGTGATGATATTTTTTGCTAGTTTGGAACAGAGTTGTGTGTGTGACTGATGCTATAGCTTAAAATACATTACCACTTCCGTACAAAATCTGTTGTTCAATAATAGGATGGAATGCAGAGTGTCATGCTTTTTCAATAAAAGTTGCCAATTTATTAAGGGAGATAAATTAGTAAACGTCTGTCATTTTCCTAAGAAGTTCAAGATCAGAATAATGAAGAGACTAAAATGGATGAAATGATTTTGTGATGGTAGCCAACCTTCAGATTTGTTCAAACTAATTCGCAAAGAGAAAAAAACTGTGTTTAGCTAGTTTACTAAAGCTATCGATCGCACTCGCTACACAACACAACAATATCGATAAGTATTTAAAAAAGTAATATAATTCATTGATTGATTTTGTAAAGAGGGAAATGAAAATAATAATAATAATCAAGTTTACTGAATATAGTCAGAAGAAGCAGAAAGCAAAAATACAGTATTAGGTACAACAACAATTTTACTTCATCATTACATTGTTGAAAACCAGACAACGAATAGTAATTTTCAACAGGTTCTTTTTAGGGAGCGGATTTCTTTGTTGCTCTAATACAACCTGCCCAACCTGTATCCAACAAGTCATGATTAAGGTGTAATGGTAAAATTGAAACGAAATCAAAACTCTTTTTTCCTGATATTTAAATCTGCTTATGTAAGAAAGAATGGGAGAGAGAGAGAGAATCGAAATGTACTCTATTCACTCATGACACAGCTTTCAGTTTTTAACCGTTCGATCTTGCTTCTTATACTACTAAAAAGTAAGTGCGGTAGCCTGAAGGCAGAAATGAAATTCAGTGAGCAGTAGCAGAACTGAAAACACCAAGCGAAAATTATTTTGGAATTTTCACTCCCTCTTTCAATGCAACCGGTTGCCGCTGCTTAGCCTAGAAATCGTTACAAAGAAAAGATTTTTGGCGGATTTTATCCACCAACAAGACTAGGTTTACAATGAAAGTAAATAAGCCATAAAACTTATTAATCAAAGAAATAAAATACAAACTATTATCCAGAATTTAAACACAATAATGTCTTGAATCGTATCGTAACCGAAAAGCCAGGAAATGGTATTAAACTACAATAAGCATTTTAAAATTTTGATCTATCCGGCAAGGATTAAAAATGCTACATCACTACAAAAGATAAAATCAAAGCATATCTTGAGATCTATCTCTTGCCGGCCTTATATGCACCCTAAATTGTTGCATTTTTGCTTGTAATTCATCGTTCATTATTATTATTATCGTCATTGTTAAGGAATAACATAACCATAACTAAATCATAATAGATATCCATCGTAACAAAAAAGCAGCGACGCTCAGTCTACAGTCTACATTGCATTTTTTGGTACTTGTCTAACTTATAACACAATCATTAAAATAATGAGCGTTCCTTTCTATGAAAGAATAATGATGATGATGAAGCGTAGTAAAAGGAGACTTTTTGCAAATTTGAAAGAGCTAGATGCAGTGATTATGCTTTGTAATAATTGTAAATTGGCAAAAAAAATATTTCGACGATGACGATCATGTTGATGATAGCGTTGCTGTTCAATGAAAGCACCCTTTTCTCATTCTCCTCGTTCGAGGTATTACAGTCCGTGCTTTAGAATTATTGTAGAATTGTCTGTATGAGTATAATATATTTTTTTTACAAAAGCGTACAAAATTATCGACGAAATCCATGTAACAAAATGAGACTGGATCTCAGAAAAAGAGTTTATGATGAAGCGCTCTAGATGATCTCAAGCAACAATGCAATGCAATTTTGGTGAACTTGACATTGATATTGCCAGCGTTTTTGTGCAAAGTTTATTTATGAGGATAGGTTAAGTACAAGGTCTTGCTCGTTCTTTTCTATATATTATATTATATTTATATAGTTTCTCTCTTACACTAAGCAAGCGCCATGCCACCACGAATATTATTTATATCACTTCATTATTTTATTTCTGAAGGGATTATGGAGGAATGAAAGAAAATCATTTTTATTAAATATTTTATGCTTTATAATATGCATTTGGATGATTCAGGTAGGTAGGTATTTATTATTAGTAGTAAATGCTTTTCTTAAGCGTATTATATACAGAGAGAGAGAGAAACTAATCGGGATAACAGGATGTAACTCCGCACAAGGTAATTTGCTATCTCTTCATCATCGTCAGAACTAGTAATAAAATTCATATTATTTTTATGTCCATTTTTATTACCTAAATCATTTATAATTTTGCTAGTATATATAAATATAAATACATAAACTGCTTGCATTCTAAATGTAGGCATATTAACAACTACTACCACCAATAAGTAATCCTGCTTAAGTTGTTGTTGTGGTAGGACTTGCAGTTCCAATTTCATTTCAAATGAGACAAGTATAATGTAAACCTTCTGGAATGAAACTGTCTCAAAAGCTTTTGAACAAAGTAGACGAAAATCAAAGTAGGGAAATATAAACTTAAAAACTGCATAAACTTTGTTTTAACTTAAAGAATGGAAGTGAATATTATGCTATTGGAAAATTATGACGATAATAGTCGCACGACACGACTAGACATAAAAACATTCCATGTAGACCTTATAGGGAATTGTGTTATGTCATCCTTTTACACGATGGCTGGAAGGATTGGTTATCTGAAACATGTTTAGTAGGGATGCGATGATAGAAACAAAAACAACTTGATTATTTTTAGCTGAATAGCCGCGTGCAGCAGCAGCAGCAGTTGGAAATGAATAGCCTATATGATCTATTCACTACTACTATAATAATAATATTATTATTCTTCCCTCCTTCTTCTTCCAAAACGTTTCTTCTTCTTTCTACCTGATCACTTGCAAGGTGTTAAAAAGACGTCACAAAATCAAGAGTTTTTTTTTCTTAAAGATTTTTTTTTGTGTAAAGTTGTTTTACAGCAGTAGCAGTATTACTGTTGCAAACTTTTAGTTTAGTTTAATATTTACAAAGGATTCTTTCGTTTTTTTCTGAAGTAAAATCTTGTCTAAATGCATAAATTTTATTAGTAGGAAAAGAAAAGAGGGACGACAACGACGAGGATGATGATAATAATAATAAACGATGCAAATGTTATATTACTAGAGCTATCTATTTACTTTTGATCCTACTTAATTTCTAAAACTTTGTAATATAAACCATTGTAACATTTTCTTCTTGCAGAATCATTTTATGTGAATGTTTTGTAGGTTTAAATTAACTTTCCAGCGTAATATTAAATTGCCTTGAGCTATTTTAATAATGTAGTCCCAATCCCAATCTGCATAATAATAATCCACCAACCACAGTCATCAAGTCATCAAGTATGTAGGTTCATAGAGGTCTTTCCAGCAGAGCTGGAGTTACGAGCATGAGCACCAAAAATCCAAAAATATTCGTCTCTCACTCAACATCAACAGCAGCAGCAACAACGCGCAACGGCGATTATTATTACAAAAGACAAAAGCACGTACTATTATTTTGTATTTACAAATGAATTCCTAAATACTGTGATGCTGCTGATGTTGATATTGCGTTTGCGTTGTTAGAAGGATTGTGATTTTCTTGTATAAATAGTCTATGTCGTGTAGGTAGAGAAAAAGTGATAAAATTATGCAAACGAGTTTTTTTGTCAATTTTCAAAAAGTTTTAGCTGCCAAGGTCACATTGCCCGTTTCGACCGCTATATAGTCGCTTTTGTATTACAAGTAAAATATTACGGTTGATACTGGATGCTCCTGCTGCTGCTGCTGCTCACTGCTGTGAGCTAAAAAAGCTCTCTTCTGTTGTTGTGCCTGTTTCTTATTCACTTGTTACCAAACCAAAAAGTATCATCATTATTGTACTGCTATCCATCCTTGCCTTAGCGCTTATCTTTGGTTGAGTACCTAAAGCGGAGAGCGAGAAGCAACATATTTAACGTTGTTGTTGCATCCTTCTTTACAATAGTAGTACATACATAATAATTTTAATGATAATGCAGAGACTTGTTCTGTTACTTGCGCTGCTGCTCATCATCGCGGCTCGCTCACATTGTTTCGCTCTGCTTGGCTCCTTTCCGTACTCTCTTCTGGAGTGACACGACACGAGCAGTAGTGTCAGTGTCATGCTTGATCTCTACGGTAATAATGCAGTGGGTAAGAAAATCAGGTGCTGCAGGACAACTTTTGCTCTTTGCTACTTTAGCTTTGCTGGACTGGATAGACTTGCTCGGCTGGATTATAATAATACAAATCCTTTCGTTGTGTGATTATTGCGATGAGGATGACGATGATTATTATTAGGACGAGTTTTCTTTTACAGAACTTTTTGCCGTTGTGTTATTCTGCATTGTTAAATTTACTGATGTGAAGAGAGGAGAAGAAGGCTGCATGGAATGATGAATCCCACTAAAAAATTATATTAAAAAAGAGAGCAAAACTCGTTTTTCTCTCTGACGATGATGAGCGAGTCCATTATAAAAATTCTACTTTAATGTTTTTATTATGTCAGCTTGCCTAGTTAAATAATGGTTTGGTAAGTTTCTGCCGGTTACTAATGGAGATCTGCTGCTGCTGCTGCTACTACTGCTTCTGGTATTAGCATTCCATTGGTAGAAGTGAGGGACTATCCGAGGAGAAATGAAGATCAAGGTAAAGGACAGCAGGAGCAGAAAAGTACTCTGTAATAAAGCTCAGAAACTCTCCTGAACTGACTCCCATTTGCCGTCTAATTTAATTTCTCCATCTTAACGAAAATTAGTCCAAAAAATTCGTTTAAAAGATCTAGTGCTGGGTTATTAATTTTAATTCATTAAAAATGCATGCCCAATTAAAGGTAAAACCTTGTTAATCCTGGTTTCGGTACATGTGAGCCTAAACAGAAAAGGAAATTAATGTTTGTTCCTCCCTCCTCCATTTTTTCTTTTTCATTTAAAAAAATTGTATCTACTTAACTCGCCATTTCTATTCCCCTTCGGAACTACACAATCGAGATAAAGAAGATATAATCGGCTCTCTTCATAGATAAAACTGGAAAAGGCAGAAGGAACCTTGTCACATTTTGATTATCTCTCCCTTCATCTCAATCATATTAAGGTTAGATAGATAGATCCAGATCCAGAATCCAGTTGTAACTCTTTAACGCAAAGAACAGAACAAAACAACAAAAAAACAGAATTAACAGTTCAACCTTCTCTTTATTAAAAAAAGAAGCTCAAAGAGTTATAAATCTCGGAAGCTTTTGATGAAGACCATGATTTATAAGGAAGAAGCTACCTCCACAAAGGAGAAAAAACGAGAGCAGCTTTTTTACTGAACGATGGGTACAATCATGAACCGTCCTATTATTTCTATATTATTATTCTTCCACATAAAATTCCTTTTTTCGAAACTACTAACATGCGATGTTTAAAACAAGTAAGAATAAACCTTTCCCATCTCTACCCACTTGGTGGTATGTCACTCCCCATAAAAAATTGTGGAAGAAGGAGAGAAAATCTTTCAGATAATTAGGTTGACCGTCCGTGTTTTGATTCAACGTTGCGTTGTTTTAGGCTGACAAAGAAATAGAAGGCTCCGTACTTTGAATCTCGATTGAGAAAAGTGAATTCTGCTGGAATTAAATCCTAAATCCAGTTGCTCACATCAGTTCAGCATTACTATGATTTATTGTTTCGCCGTTGTAGATATCATTTTTTACGGATAAATCCTAGTTTTTAAAAATAAGATTGCCTCTCGTGGTGGGGAATAACTGCCTAAGCTATTAGAAAATCATGCTGGTATTAATTACTGATCTGGAAATATACTGCGGTAGGTGTATTCATTGTTTGTTTTGTTTAGAGAATGAAACTTTCTAAAATGATGATGGTTGTTTCCATATATTTGAAAAACTTTTGGTTTTAATCGATACATTTTTTCACAAAAAAATAATTATCGTCATGGGAAAGAAACATTTTTTCAATTTTATGTTTTTGGATCAATACATTTTACAGCGTTAAACATTAAGAAGCATCTATAACGATTCATCACGTTATGTAAGCTCATTGTTTTCTTATTCTTTGAAAAGAATCATTCAGATGGTTTTTATCACATACTATTGCATTGTGTTCTGCTATGACCCGAGGACGGATTTTTTACTTGTCAGTCCGAGAACCGATTTTATGGCCTCTTCTCTTTTTCCTTACTCCCCCAAAAAGCATTCATCCATTTTTTATGATAGTGCATAGTCACTGCCACCACGCAATCCATATTATACAATAAATAAATGTGCAGGCAGGTGCAATAAATACGTTAAAAGATTTTTTTATTACCGGTGGAAGTAAGAGTAATACTACATCTAAAGAAGCACTTACCCGTCCGTTTGATTAAGTATGAAAGGATGCGTACAAGGAAGGAATGAGAATAGGAACTGATTGTTTTTTGTTGAGGTAGCTCAGGTACAAACAGAAAGTGTGTAGTATTTTATTTTATTTTATTACTATGCCAATATAAAACCATGGATAAAAAATTATGATCATACTGCAGATGATGATGATGATGATGATTACGTTTCTTTTTTGGGGTAGAATTACTACTTCTTCATTCCATGCATGCATGCATGAAAGAAAGTGGTCCCTTTATTCTTCCTTCTATTCTTCTTCTTCTAGTAGCAATTAATTCCTTTTTGAGCTAGAGTTACTAGAACTCCGTTTGAAGTAGTCCAGGGTCATCCTCTCGCCTGTCATATTAGTTTTAGGAGGAAGGGTTTGCCAGAAGAGTAAAGAGAAAATTTTAGAGAGTTATGTCTGTTGTTGATGATGATGATGGAGAAAAAAATGACAAGGAAGTTTACTGTAATAGACGTTGAAAGTACAGATATAGTTTGGGAGTTGGTTAATATAGTACGAAGTAAGTAAGCAGACGATTCTAATAGCATGCACCAAAACTCTTCATCACTAAACGAAAAGGTTTCTTGTACCCTTTAGATAGATTAGATTTTTGTTGACACTAGGCTATCTTCTTACGGAAGGTACCTACCTTAAAAGCTGGAAATTCAGAAAAATTTGAGTCTTTTCGAATCCATTCAAATGTGAAGCATATATGTTATAGTGTACTATTATAAAAGTGTAATAGAAAACTGTGCGCCGCCGCCCCAAGACAATTTCTATTGTTTGAAACCTTTTTCTTTGAGCTCTTTCTCTCATGTCTGTTCCTGTTCCTCTATATAACTGCTCAAACAATAAGAAGTGGTAATTCTGATTTGAGCGATGATGATGATTGTAAGATGATTGAGCTTTTAAAAATATGTTCAAAAAGGAAAAAGAAAGTTTTAAATGGATAATATTATATGACATTTATAGAAACGGTTCAAATATTATTCTACAGCGAAACAGTAGTTTGAGTATTTTCTGGTATCCAGTAATTCAGTTCGATTTCCTTAGTTTGTTGATAATGATGATGATGATGGTGATGGGATATTCTTAGAATCCACTTTCTCTGAATTGCGCTCTTTGATAAATTTTTCTTTTATCAAGAGGATACTTATTTACATACTGATTTGATTTAAGGCTTAAAATTTTACCAATGGAGTGAGTGCACAAAGAACACTCTTCTTGATTGTCTTCTTTTTTCATGATGCATTCACCCCAAAATAGTGGTTCTGGTTCTGTGTACTTCTCTTTCATATTAATACATATTATCTAATGTTAAATTCGAAGTTATGTATTTTGCGCCGTTTATGCATCGTTCATAATATCGAATATTCATAAAAGTTAAAAGGTATTAAAGCAGCTTATATAGGAGAAGACCCTTTTTGAAAATGCGCCGTCTCTGATAAAATTAAATTATTAAACGTTTAACGCGGTTTAACTTAAGCAACGAAAAATTTACGCCTTTTGTGAAACAGTAGCGCTTTACAAATGAGTGGCAGGAAAAAATAAACTAAAAATAAACACATTTATTTATGTGACAAGATAATTAGAAATAATGATTCCTGAAAATTGGATAAGCCAAAGATAATGAAAATCATTCAAGCTCATGTTTTGATATTTTAATGCTCATAACGCTTTTTTATCGTATTTTTTATCAACGCTTGTGTTCGCTTGGAAAGTCCAGGGTTTCATTTGCAATAGAATTAAACAGGCGATTGTTTTTACAATAATATAAAATGTTTCATAATAGAAAAAAATACCAGTGAAAGAATTATGATGAAAATTAGTACAGTGTGAATGGTTATTAAATGGCGGAGGCCAATTCCGTTTCCCTCAGCCTCTACAACAGATCGTTCGTGTACGATGCAATAAACCCTAAACACAAGAGAGGAGAAAGATAGAGAGGAAGAGATTGATATTCATCCAACCAAAAGCATTCTGCAACAAAAGCAGCAAACAAGTGGAAGCACAACAATGGAGATAGGAAGAGCGATTTTTTATGCTGATTTAACACATAAACGCAGACTACCAAGTTGAATAATATTGTGTTGTTGTTAAAGCCAAGCCAGCTACGAAAATAACGGTAATTTTTTTCAGTACCGAGAGAGTAGCAGCAGCAGCAGCGAAATAAAAGAGGAAATGACGCTTTGTGGCGATGATGATGATGATGGCGGTGGTGGAAAAACTGGTTGCCAAAATGTATTGTTATTGGCAACGCCAGTAATGCTAAAGCTTTGATACTGCTGCTGCTCTGCTGACAGCATATCATATTATGGAGGCATTGTCGGGGGGAGGAATCATAGTTTTTTGCGGCGTCATTATAGTCATTCTTGGTGTAGATTGTTCTGTGGTGATTTCCCTAGAAAAGCAAACAAAAACGAAAAAGACGGAATAGGTAGTATTTCTTTTGCAAATATTACTTGACTGTGACTCAGGTAGAAAGGAAGAAGAAAGGATGGGTGATTCTTTCTCAAGGCAGGTCGGATGCTATGCTGTAGTACATAAAGTGTATAAAGGATATTTTTACTAACGACGACAAAAACGAAGACGATGAAACGGGTTTGAGGAAAAAGCAAATACAAAATGGTTTTGCATTATTATTACTGAAAGGAATACTGAGAGGAAAGGAAGGAGGAAAAGGAACTTTATTCACAACTACCTACTCATTCAGCAGTTACCTTAAAGTATTATTACAATTTTTATTATGCATGTGAAAGAAAACCAGATAATAGTAGGTTTTTTTAGCGGATGAAGAATTCACCAGATTAAAAATAAAGATAAGACGCCGATGCGATGATGGGAGAAAAGGTAAAAGTAAAAATTCTAAATGAAGAATGTTCATGATTGAAATCCTACAGAAGAACAAAAGGATATATATAAAAATGAAGATAAGGACGACGAGAAGATTGTTATTGTTATACAATAAATGTTTGCTTGAGATTCTGCTTTTATTTTTGTTACATTATCGAGTGAGAATGGAAAAGTCTAGTTTGTTATATAAGTAAGTGTAAGTACGTAGCTAGTACGTCTGAAATATTGTTGCCGTTTTTTGATGGTATTATGATGGTAGAATTGTAGCTGAACAAAATAGAACTGCTGCTGCTGCTAGGTGGCTGAGGTGGAAAGGAAAGGAAAAAAATACTGGCAGAAAATTACTACATCTCCACCCTACACATAAGCACTGCCGACGCTTGCTTCCTCCACAAAATTCATGATAACGTTAGCTTTTTTAAAGGGAATTTGAAGCATAGACGATCATCATCATCATCAACAGCAACAACACCGTCATGGAAGGAATAAAAAAATTTGCGCTTTTTTGAACAATCATCGCCATCATCATCACCATGATGGATGAGCATGCAGTGGATGTATGATGCAGTTTTGTATCTGTATCTGTGCGGATATGGGATAATCAAGTTACCTCAGTTGATACATAAGAATGATTACTGTAGTTATGGTATGATGATGATGATGATGATGATATAATGATAAGAAAAAAAATCACGAATGATTTCCCAGCGTAGAAGGAACGCGATTCTACTGTAGTGTTGTTGTGGTCGGACTCAATTTTTTCCCGTAATAATAATGATGAGCAGAGTCATACACCAGAGAGTGAATTATTCTCTCACTTTTCTAACTCCTTTTTATCCTTTTTCTTCTTCTTCTTCTTCTTTCGTTTTCATTTAATGGAAAAAACAACGGAATAAACTGTACAGATAGAAACTGAAGGGAAAAAAATCATAATAGAATTCACAGAATGCTGCGTTATTATTATTGCATAGAATTGTATTGTAAAATGTATACCCACATCATCAAATGAGCAGCCACCTTACAAAAACAGAAAATGTGTTTTTTTCTGTAATAATAATGATTCTTTTTCGTGTTTCATTGTTGAATTCCCTGTGTATTATGCGAATTCACATTTCCCGTGTTTTGCTACTGCTGCCGCTGTTATTACGAAAGCGCTTAGAAAGACAATGACTTTTCGTGAGATTTAAAAGTACTGATTTTTGCGTCATTATCACGCATTTAAGAATGTTTTATTGCGTTTTTTGTTGTTATTAAAGGTTTTCGATGAAATGTGATTTTTGATTTGGAAAACGTAATCTTTCGTTGAAAGTTTGTGAATAATGATGATGATTTTGTGAAGATTATTGATTTTGTTTGGCAAATCTTGCTTGTAGGTATTTTTGCTAAAACAAATCAGCAGAACAAAGCAAATTGATGTCATGGAGGGAGTAACGAAGAGAGAGAAAGAGTATGAGACGGTGATAAACCATGTAAAATTGGGAACTGTGTAAAAGTCAAGAGTTTACCCTTGAAATAGTCATTTTTTCTAATAGTAGAGGAGTTGTGATAGCAGTTACTGGACTAACAACTGTTGTAAATTAGTATTTGCCTATCACAAACAATGTGAAATATTGGAATGGAAAGGGCGTGGAACATCACTAAAAATTCATGCATGCTTCCTGTATAGGAATCAACGTGACTCTCAATGATTATAATATATTGAAATATGATGGAACCATCCATACATACTTACTAACCACACCACACCAATGATAAATTTCTGTTTTGTTTTTTTTTTGTATTATTTCTGCATGAAAAATGGTGACAAAAAAGTTTACAAGTTGGTGGATGAATAGAAAAAAGCAAACGATATATTTCACAAGTTTTAAATCAGATTTTATTTTAACCAGATAAATACATTTTGCAAGGCCGTATTAAATATGGTTTTAGGATAGAATTAAAATGTTCGTCAGGCAAGAGACGTTTCTTCGCAAAACTTTGGAAATTGGACCAAATGCGATAAGATCATATTTTTGTAGAAAAGTATAAAAATTGGGAGAAAAGAAGGAGGGCACAAGTTGTAAGCGCAATCAAGGGAAAGAATGACCTTGGCAACTTCCACATATGTATATATATAATGTACGGTATTTTATTTTAGCTTTGGAATTAAAATAATAATTTTTTGACAGCTGTCTTGTCATAAATTGGAATGAAATTAGTGCACAAATAGTCGTCGATCATCATACGTGTGAATTTGAATTTTGATGAAATCTTTCAATACGGAGAAACTTGTCTCAACCGTTCCTCATTTTGAAGTCAAACTATTTATTTATTTTTTTGTATTGGGGTTGAACTGCTGATGCTATTGCTGCTGTTTGCCGTCATCCCTTCCAAGAAAGATTTCCACATGTAGTAATTTTTTGTACATGTCTTCAGCAAATCTATTTCTTAAGAGACCCAAAATATTCAACAAAGACAAAGTATTTCCCCTCTCTTTTAGCAAGAATTAGTAAGTCACATATTTTTATTAGTTCCTCCTTTTTTAACCCTCATTCACTTCCAAAAAGGTAGTATTTTGACTCTTCTTGCAGCAAAGCAGTAAAAGAGTAAGTCAAGGCTTTTTTATGGAAAATATTTTATGATCGTTGTTGTTGTTGTAGCACAATATAAAGTAAAAATGATGTATGCAATCTCTTGTTTTCGTTTTTCTTTACTCTTTAAGCCAATAAAAAGGTCTTTGGATAAAATGTTTACGCTGGCAAAATAGTAAAACGAGATGAGGAAAAAAAAGTGGGATAGTCAACATTAACTCGCTATAGGTCCTCTCATCATTTATTTGAGTATGATTTTCTTAAGAATGGATATTTCATTATTTTTGCCGTGTTTCTTATTTCTTAAACCATTTTATATCCTTTCATCACTAGTCAGAGCTGTCATAATAATAATATAGTTTACAAGGGGAAATAAAAATGAAATCATGTCATTCTTAAATAGTATAAATATATTGTTGTAAGAAGATCAAGCATTTAACCATACGTTACATACATACATAATACTTCATACAATTTATGATTGAGGCGACAAAATATCTCCATAGATCTGTACGATAATGAAAGCGTGGACTTTTAAGCGTCATATACGGTACATTAGTTTTGTCGTCACGTTTTCCAGTGAGAAGACAATAGGCATGAATTAACAGGTTATAATATGTAAACAACGTAACAAAATAAGCTCACTCACAACATTTAAATAATATCAGCAATATTATCATAGAACGTTATTTATCTCTTCAGTTGACTCATACTACTGTCAAGTCATCCTTCCGTAGTCGTAGTAGTTATTCAGATCGTGTTCGCACAGGAGACTCATAATAGGAAAAAAAATATACTTTTTTGTTGTCTGAGCTGTTACTGAATGATGATGATGATGAATTGGACAGTGTTATGTCAAGTAAATTTTACAGCAACTAACAAACCTACAGCTACGTTTTGCGCTACACATAAGTAGTACATAATAACACAAGAAACATTCCATTGCTAATTTTCATAGTACCAAGAATAAGTATTTGAGTTTTTTTGTCATGTTTTTTGCACATTTGTGCTAAAATATTTTACAGGTGTACAGACTGTACAGATATTAGTTTCAGTTTACTTCTCAGCTCGTGAATGAGACAAAAAATACAATTCAAATAAGGAAAATAATATTATGGAATAGTAGATTTAGGTTTTGTAGGTAGGGTGGATGTGAGAGTTGGTATGATAAAATGACTCCGCTGCTGCTCTGTGAGATTTAAAACGACGAAGAGGCTGACATATAATTATTATCTATCTTTGACTAAAGATTTTTTAGGCAGTGTGGATCTAACAGAAAGAACAGTTGAACAATGTAAGTTAAGAGCTCGATATGGTACACATCATTCATCATCGTCGTCATCATCATCATACATAGATGAAGATTCAAAACAAAAAAAACTATTAATGTGGTTTGCAATTACCGAACGTTACGTACGTTATGTTCCATGAAAGTGGTGGAGTAAAAGATTTTTTGCGAGTGAGTTTCATTGTGTACATTTTAACTCTTAAAGCATAGCCAAATAGCCCACATCATTGTTATTCTCGAACATACATAGTTGTTACTTGCCTGCCACCACACACGTAACAATGGAACAGGTGAAGTTAGTAGCCATAAAAAAATTAACGAAGACGTGAAGAAACAAATTATTGTGGTACGAACGAAATTATTCTCTACCCCCAAAAAACCGACTTTAATGATGTTTTTTTTTCGGAAAATAAAATAACATGAACTTCTCACAGATGAATACATAATCCTGGTAGGGATAGAAAATTCCATTTGGATGTTTTATAGCGCATAGCAAAGTGCAAATTACAACATATTATAAGTATTTGCAAATTATCTTTAAATTGCTTATTGTCGGCTAAAAATAGAATGAAAGTTAAGAATGGCATTCCAACTTTTTCCAGGTATGTGATGATAAAAATGGGGCTTCAAATTGGAAATTGGAAAAAAAGAAACCAATAATTCCTTACAAAATAAAGCTTACAACAGCATAGCAGCGCAATAATATATTTATCAAATATGAATGTAAAAAAACCAAGCAGCAAAAAATGCATAGCTATACGAGAATAAAATGCTGAGTCTCAGTTTTATTCGTTTCCATTGTACTTTTTGAATGGGCGAATTTTTGATTAAGAGATTCAGAATTGAGAAGAGTATCAGCGTAGGTAATTTGTTTGGAGATAGAAGAGACTTTTGCGGCATCATCAGAAAAGTAATAATAGTAGCCCACTTCTTCTAGTTTCGCCAGCCACAGCCATCATATATAAATTTATATATGTAATTTAAAAATCTGTATTAAAAAGATGAGGCTACACCTACCTACCTGGTTTATTATTGGAGGGAGGTAGATAGTAAGCGAAGCAGTGGAGAAAAAAAAACGTTAAAAAACTAGCAGCGCAGCAGCAGCAATGATAATGGTTATGTGTGAGTAATGCGATGATATAGGATTTTTGCTGCAGTAGACAGACACAGATACTGTAGAAAGAAGCGTTCACTCATGTGCAAATCTCCGTTGTAATGCAATTTCCACAGTGGCACTCTCAAGTTCTTTGTCAAGTTCCATGCATACCTGCTGTAAAAATGATGATGATGATGATGATATTGTTGCTGTTTCTGCAGCCATACATTTATTAGTCCGGTTGTCGTGCCTCTTCTACTGCTACTTTTCCACTAGAATGTATGAGGTAACGTTTCACTGGGCATAAAATTAGTGAAACCTTCAGAAAAGTATTTTTGCATATCTCCTTCTCCTTTTTTATTCCCTGGGGGAATAATATCGTTTCGATAATGGCAAATAAGCTCGAGGAGGAATGATTGTTGTTTTTGATGTGATGATGATGACGACGACGACGCTCAAAAAGTGAAAGAATAAAGAATAATACATAATACGCTTAAAAGGACGCTTACTCAATAATCCTGGCAAAACCTTAACGAAGAATAGAAGAAGAAGAAGAAGAAGGGATTTTAAAAAAATACCCTATGCTTTAATGTTTCCTTTTTATCATCACGAATAGCACTTCTTCTCATTACGTGTCTTCATTTTTTCTGGTCTATCTTGTTTCAAGATTGCCAAGTTTATAATAATAAAGTTGATGAAGAGGAGGTGGATGGTTGCAGCGATGATGATGGTGGCGGAGATGATTTTGCTGCTTATTCTGCACGGAGCAGCATGCTCCATGCACACAGTTTTCTCTCTCTCTCTCTCTCTCTTTTGATACCTGCTGTAATTCCTTTTCGTTTTCTTCATGGTTTCTTCTTCTCTTCTTCGTCTTCTCCTGTTGCGTTTTTGTAATGACCCTCATCGGGTTCGTTCACCCTTTTTCGTTTACAAGAAGAAGAGAAGAAACTGAAGCTGCTCTTGCTCCTGCTCCTGCTCACTGCCTGTTCCTGAAGCAAAGCCAAATCAACCCCCGCCCCTTTCTTCTATTAAAGATTCCCCACCACTACCACATCACCACCACCACCGCAACTTCTATCTCCTGGTCCATAATCTACCTGCAAGAACGAAAAAATCATTATCATGGTACGGTAACCAACCATACTAACGTCATAGTCATCATCATCAACATCATCATCATCCTATCCATTAAGCGCATTGAAATGAAAGGGTTGAAAATTTTTGCCTGTCTAGTAGAATCTGTTCCACCTGTTGCACTGCACCCTTTTCCGTAATAAATAGAAAGAGAAGAGGTACAAATGCAAGTAAGAAAGGAGGATTAAAGCAAAAGCAACGAAATGAAGAGTCGCGTAATACAATCTACAATGAATACTGTAATGTTCCAAAAATCCGAATCAACACACAGGAAAAAAAAATCTACCTGTACATAATATATGCATTATTACCATTTCACTTCAGTCGTTTTAATGCAAACATTTATGTTCTATTCTATACACGTTCGCTCATTTCTACAGTAATGTCGACGCGACGTTGATGATTATGGCGATGCAATGCTGCTGGACTTGGTACCACTATATTGCAATAGCAAACGCTTTAAATGTGATGATATAATAGAAAATTGTGCAAATCGACAAGCAAACTAACTTTACTGAAGTCTTTACTGAACATGCATGGTCAGCGAGTATTAAACATTTTGGATGGACAGACAAACTGACAGAACAAACTTATAAACGTGGCTTCTTTTCTACTGCACAGTAATCATATTCTTGTCGCATATTCCTCCTTCTTCCTAACTGCTAATCAACAACTTCATCATCAACATCATCATCATCAACAACAACAACAGCAGCAGAAACCTACATGATTTTTACTGCTATCCATCCTTGGCTTAGGTAACTTACATTTTGGAGCTACAACAGACCGGAGAGACCGCGACCTGATGTTGTCCTAACCTAACAATAACTTGTATCAAACAAGCAATAGCTTTTTTTAAAAAAATGTAGATTGCGTGATTGGAGCATAATTATATCTGGCATTATTATACTGCTACACAGATATTGAATTGGGAGTTGATTGAAAAGGACTCATTAAATAATTATTATTTTAGAATCAGTTCTTTCTTTCTGATTCTCAAATAAATTTATAAGGCGTCATCATAGTTTATACCGAACATGGGAAGCCGTTCTACTTTGAAATGATTATTATGTAAATGGTTCAAGGATTTTGTTTTGATTTCCGCCTTGCTTTTAAAACACCAGTAAAGTAAAATATATTGAAAGTTCAGAAAGTAAGAAAAGATTGAAAGGCGATGATTTGAAATTTACGTATAAAGTACAAGAACAGTTCTTCTTCTGACATTAGCAAGGACATTCACGATTGAGTGAAGGAAATGAGGCCATTCACTACAAAGAAAATGAAAATATCTTTTTCTGAAGATGCTGACGTTAATATAATTTTTTTAAACAAATATTAATAATTATGATTTTTAAACGGGGTTGATCTCATAAAGTTACATTATAATATTAGACGTGATGGACGACGGAATTATGTAACTCCTGACTAATCAGAATTACATGACCTTAAAAAGGCAAACACTTTTAGATCAATAATACGTAGGCACGCAGCAGAAAAATATACGACAAAACCAGTTATAATACTTTTTTTGAAATTTTGCTCAGCCCAATCCCAGCTCATTGCATGCAACTTTATACAATAGAAAGCAAACTACTGAACTCACACAATCAGGTATACAAAAATGATAAAGTGGTCATGCAGCAAGAGCAAGGCAGCAGTATTATTGCTAAATCCCTGATTTTGAAATGTTCATGAATAGTAGTAGCATGTGTTCATTAATTCAGTTTCAATTTCCTTTACTACGAGAGAAAAAACACTCCGCATTTGAAAATATTATTTATAATGGGACTCAATGGGAGGAGTACGCAAGCAACAGGAAGGATTGAGAGTGCAAAAAAGTAAACGGATTGAGAGAAGAAAGAGTGAATCGACAAGTTTTTCCTCTTAGCTTCACTCTCTCGTATAATAATAATAATAATGCAGATAAAGTAAAAAGCAGGACTTAATATCCTTGTGGAAAAAGTTAACGGTTTTATTGTCATGTTTTCTTGGCATTGCAGTAGTAGAGCATGATTTGAGCCACGTAACGTAATGTATCTATATCAAAGATTCCTTTTAAGTTTTTTCTTGATATGATGTAAATATTAGGGGAGTGAATGAATACATATAAGCTGACAGGAAGGTTCACTTTTAAAACTGAAAGCTGTAGAACCACATTCACCAAAAATGCTTTTCTATTGATGGCTGACGTAATTGTAATAATGCTTGATTATATTATATAAGTAAAAAGGAAACCCGCATTATTTTTGCATTTCCATTTTGCTACTTATTTTGCTACATTTTGTAACCAGTCAACAACAACGTGATTTTGAAAACATATTGTGGGGCGGCTTGATACATAAATTGTAGTTCTAGAATGAATTGTTTAATTATTTCTGCAACTTTGTATCTACGATATTAGTATAGGGGATATGCATTCATGGTAGCCACTACTGGACCAGACCAAACACAAAAAAATCTACAATAATTACATAGTCTGGTGATTATCATAAATAAAATAATCACAGCACCGCTATAGTGAATATGTACCAGTCTGAACAAGGCTGAGTAACTGCTCTTTCCAGTAATGCTTATAGTTCTCTGCTGAGCAATTACCATAAAAACTGACGACGCCAGAAATAGCAACACAGTGCATTGTTATGATGATGATGATGATGACAATGTTAATGATAAATACTGGTTGGAGCTTATATTATCGTATCACATATCGCTCAGATTTGTTGAATATCATTAAATAGTAGATCTGTTTTTGCGATGCTGCGTCATACAACACAGAAACATGCAACAACATAACATACATAATAATAATAATAATCAATTTTATAATCCGACCAAGACAATAGGAATAGAGATATTATGAATGAAGTAAACGGAAATCTAAAAAAAAGGGGGAAAATGCTGCTGGAACTGTATCTGGTCATTAGACTAAAGATTGGAATAAAAATAATATTATATTAACGATGGCGATGATGATGACATCGGCAAACAAAGGAGCTCAGTATCATGTTGTTAACCGGATTACACAAGGTTACCGAGAAAAGAATTTACATAGAAAACATATTTTTAATGTGGCACCATGTGAAGAATATGATAAGTATGGTTTCAGATTTTGGGTTAAGTAACTTGCTAAAAAAAATTATTACCACTACGTAGCAGTGTAACCATTACTGCTTGCAGTTGGCGTTCGTGTCCCTCACAAAATATCTAGGCCGAGCTCCTTCTTTCTCTATAAAAAATTAATTCAGTGAAGAAACTTATTAATTTTATTGCAACTGCTAAATACCAATGAAAAAACAATGAACGAAGAAAAGTTTCAAAACAGTTTTTTGTTGTTTCCATTTCCTTCACTGTATGCTGACCATTTTATTTTCACCTTTAGTACAAAGTACAAAGAACAAAATCTGAGCTTATGTATCAGACTATCAATCGTTTGGGTTTTTAACTTCGTCACTTATCATCAACATCTCTACATCTTATTATTGACGGTTAAAGAGATGCAGAAAGATTTTGTAACTTTTTACGGTTGGATGGAAATGGAAGGGAAACGAAAGAGATTTTTTCATAAGCGACAATCTGTTTGAGAGAAAAATCATCTTTGTTAGTTTTTCGTATAAAGTATTATCTTAATTTTGGTCAGAGAAAATGTAGCAGAGTGTGAGTGACTGCGAAAAAGCGGAGATGATCATGTTGATGAAATATTTTAATGAGATATTTCTAGAATAGGATCGCCGGTCGGCGGACTATTGGGGGAAATGAATTGAACACGGAAGAAGGGCAACGACCTACCTACTATTCCCATTCTTTCATACTTTTATTGTTATTACCCGATCATCATCATCATCACCACCACCATCATTTTCATTAATATTTAAGTAAGTATTTTTGGTGGAGTTAATGGAAAGAGAAAAAATAATATTTTCAGTCATGTAATTTTTTTCGCATGATTTTTATCGAACGAGCTTGCAAAAATCGTCAAAAAAATAAGTTTTACTGCTTTACATGAAGTAAGTAGCTAAAGTGTGAGAAATGAACTCGGAAAATGGAAGAAATTCAATTATTTCTCTACAAAAGTTATTTTCGTATATATTTAGAGACAAACAAGATGTTATTTTTCTAAAAGAATAATAATCCGTCATCATTGAATAGTAGCAAGATGAGCTTTTGGGATGGAGAGAAGATGAATTCCATATCTTGTCTATTTCAGTCTTTATTATTGCCAGACAGTCCGACACAAAATAATAGAAAATTGTTTGCAAAAATGTTAAGTAGAGTTTGCCTTTAAAACAGTTTCGCTACTTTTATTTCCCTGTTGATTTCATCTCCGTCTTTGTTTTGTCTGAAGATAGCGTACATTAAAAGCTTTATGGACATTGCACAGACATGCTATCTTTCAAAATCCTTTGTCTACCAGAAAATTATTGGACATGTAATATTTTTTGGCAACACTTGAATGAATCATAAAACCAGAAGGGCTTTGCAAATGCTAATTAGTTTGTTTAATGTAGGAAGGTTGGAGTTTGTCACTCCCTGCCATTAAATTTTTAAACCAGAAGGAAGAATAAAAGTTTAAAAACTCTGTCTCAATAATAAACATAATTGTTTTTGCCAAATTATGCTGGGGAGTGTAAGCAAGCAGATGCCCGTGAGAATAGTTTGCATGAGAAAGCATTAAAGGATGAATCAGTGAACCTAGGAGCGGAATGTCTTCTAAACTGAGAAATGAATGGAAACATTGGTTTCTGTTGCGTGTCTTGAAAAGTGGAAAATACTTGGGAAATCTGGAAAAGGTCGACGAACAAAATGTTTGCTTGAATTTAATTACGCTTAATTTAATGCTGAAACTTAAAAATTCATTGCATGAATGAAACCTCGAAAAAATGATAATGCAAAGTGGAACTGGAAATGAGCTGTTTTTAGTGTAAACCTGCTTTAGATAAAGCAATAAATGCATAGTTTTAATATTTATTCATTATTTAACTTGCAGATAATGATGGGAAAGGAAGGAGAGGAGATTCATCAATTTTGAAAACAGATCCTCTAGCTCCACTTAGGGCATCTGCTTGCTTACACTCCCCAGCATAATTTGGCAAAAACAATTATGTTTATTATTGA
>JAHZNJ010001528.1:0-10069 GCA_027744475.1 Lepidocyrtus cf. sotoi NNG-2020 | reverse complement strand
TTCGGTAAATTAGACAATATCAATGAATATCTTGAAAAGGTATACATTTTAGGTTATACAGAGATAGAGATTGTTGAATACGATGATGGGGATACGTGACACTTTTTCATATCTCGACACTGAAACATTGTATTACAAGAAAAATATTACTTAAGCAGAAGGATATAGGTTGGTTTTTGTAGTAGGCTATTTTTGCGATCAGATAAAAGGAGAAAAAGGAAAGAAACATCGATTTTGATTTCAGAATCTTAATTTTTGATTACAAATTACAAACAGCATTCGATTATATTAAATTTTCTGTGAACTTATTACGAAAAGAAGAAAATGTTTTCAAAAATTATTAAGTACGGAAGAGACTGTATAGTAATCTCGAGACAACAATTAATAATTAAGTAGAAACAACAGTACTGTTGATGAAACTATACTTAAACGCACTTTTGCTTTGACAATAATTATTATATACACAATTAAATATTTTTAATAGCGATGCTGTAGTAGTAGTATCAAACGTTGTTTAAGTAATATCAATAATTTCATCACATTTAAGGTTGGCTTAAAACTAATCAACTGACTGACGACGACGAGAACGCAACACCGAAGATAAGACCAAATATAGTACACAGCGGAACATCCAAAAAGACTAGCTTTGTTTGACTACAAAAATTAATGAGATCTTAATAGTATTAATAATCATAATAATAATTTTGTAATTAAAATTTAGTATTAGTGACACTTTATTATTATGACTATTCTACTATTACACGGTAATTATTGCAGAGAGATTACTTAAATTATATAATTAACACACCATAAGTTAATATGTTAACGCTATAGTTTCTAGACATTCACGATATAATTTCTTTTACAATGACTGGATACACTCCGGGAATATTTTTTGGGATTCGATGAAACAAGTCTGTAAAATCCTTCCGGTACTTTTTTTAACATTTTGCATTTTTCTAAAAGTACATAGTTAGATGAAAGATAATGAATTTACTAACAGGTAGTAGATTTATCACAAAAACATGCAACATGACAATGCTGACATTTATATTGTTGATTAGATACACAGAAATTGCACGACAACTATGAAGAAGTAACGGGGTAATGTGAGAAGTTACAAAAAATGATCTAAATCAGCAAAAACCATTAGTGTGCTCTTACTACAAATATCCATACACCAAATTCGTTTGCTTACAAAACGGAGAAAGATCCAAAGTTTATTGAAAACATTTAGGACAGAACAACACAGCAATTTAATATTAAACTATTAAACATCTCGATGCTTTCACCTTTAACTTTCACCACGATAAATCAGTCGATGATACCTAAACACCCACAGCAAGCAAACGTGTAGATTTTAATAATGAACATTTTTACAAAAGAGTGTTTACGAAATTCCAAATAAAATTACCCGTCTATACAAACAACAAGTTCTGAATTTATATGTGGACAGTACTTGATTCACATTCAATGTTGACAACAATAATTTCACTTCAGCGAGAGAAAGAGAAAAAAAATGACGCTTACTTACACGGTTACACGTAATAATTTCTACCACCACGATATAATATTGCCCAGTTAGAATTCGCAGGTCAACATTGATACAAACTTTTCTTTTATAGTAGGTCAATAATGTATTACATATATTATTTATAAACCACGCTACGAGCAATGTACCTTCGTAATTACAATAAATAGTAACACTACAATTTTCATTATTAATTATTACAAAAATCTTATCTAAAAGTTTGTAGATCTAAATATTAAGTAGAAGCACATAGAATATTGCTCACGGTTATACATTGTTCAGACAGTAGTACAGTTGTATGTATTTATGTATGTATGTATGTTTTTATCGAAGAGAGTTTTTGTGCATTTTTCAGTTTTTATTAAATTTTTATACCACAGAAAAATAGTTTACACTTCAGAGAAATACAATAAGTAAAACTTTATTGATAATACATGGTTAAAAAGTACGGTAAAAGTACACTAATATCACTACAACTGCTTTACGAATATAAAATTCCTTCATTAATAAATATTATTACGATTCACTCACGTTGTTGACACTAAAATACACGTAAATAGGTCACAATAATTAAGATAGAGTTACAGGAAAGATTTCAAATGTATTTTACACTGAAATAAAAACGGTTTAAGTAAGTATGCTTATAATTTTGTAAAATTATGTAGTAATTAAGTAATTATTTGCTGTTATCCTGCAGAATATTATGCTTATTCTTCTGAAATGACATTCTGGTACGGACATGTAGGAAAACGTGATTAACCGCTAAAAAGTTTAGTTTCTCAAGTACGGTTATCGGTTATCCATTGAGAACTAACTACATACTCAATAGCTTTTTTCTGTTTTAAAATGTTTTGTTGGTTTTGGTAATTAAGTATTGCTTTGTTTTTAAAGATTCATTACTGCATCTTTGAATTGTTATGTTTTGATATTTCCATTAATTATTATTATAGACTAAAGTCATTTTGTTGCTTGATCTGATTCTTTTTGGACAGAACAAGATCTTATTAAATCTATTTTATCTTTGTATAATATTTGTACCCACTATAACGCAATGTTACGCGCATACGCCCACCTTTTACTATAATAAAGACTATTTAAACTTTAAACATAAATCATTTTGTTGCCCGCATCATTAAATACATTTACTAGATGCCCCACAATTAGTTACCTAAACTGTTCTTTAACTCAGTGTAACAATAAAACTTCCAAACCGTAGATTTCATTCATAACGAGTTAGAAAAACGTTACATTATGTTAATATTGCTTTCACACAAGTAGCTACCAATACGATTTAAACTATTGATTAACTTTTTTCTGAATTCTTGAAACATATTCAAAAATTTTATACCAAAAATGCATACATAAATGAAAACATTTATTTAACCTTCATAATATTATAGTTATATAATGTCAAAAGCCGAATTCTTATAATTTAATTATGTATTATTAATTTACTTACACCGTACACGCATATTAGATAGATAAACTAGATTAAAGGTACACCACAGTGACATATCTGAACACCTCCCAGTCCGTATTTTCGAAACATAGAAAAAGTCTTAAAGTGGAAAAGGGGAAAATGAACCTACTTTATTACAAAGGTACAGGAAACGACAACACAACAAAAAATCTTATTAGTTGTCTATCTATTTATGGAAAATAGAAAGTGCTAAATATACAAAACATCCAAGATTAAAATACCATCTAATTTATAGCTACAACAATCAAATTACGAAGAAATCTACTACACACGCCACAGTATAGAACTATCAAACATGTAAAATATGAAATAGTACTATTACCTATCTATGTATGTATTATACGTAAAATGTTTTCAAGAAACTTTCAATGTCAGCTTTAGCAATTACAATTCTGTATTGCAGCCGTCATTAAACTAGTGAATTGAAGCAGTTTACTTCGTTGTATAGGTGTGTTTTTATTACTTAGCGTTAGTTGCCCTTTTCCTATGTGTACACAAACACCAATACCAACCAAGAGCATGTCTTACCGTTACATTTACTTTAATTAGGTAATTAAATTAGAAAAACGTTGACTTTAAAAAAATCACCTTCAGTAATCTCCATTCAACGAAATATTTTATAAACGTATTTACTCATCTACTCATTCATAAAAACAAACAGAAAAATAAATATTTTAATAATAGTAATTCTCTTGAAAGAATGCGCTGGTTCCGTTGAAATCCTGCAAGGGTTATATAATCTCCCGTTTTGTTTTGATGAAACAGTTATTGACGTAGTTCAATTTAGGTAATCGATCTATTCGAGAAAAATCCTAGCAATACATGTTCAAATCCACCGTATTTGACTAATCATGTTCACAAGCAAAAATTGTTTTTTGCTGATTGATGTCATTACTTATGCTGGGTTTGCAGAAATACTTTTTGATGTAGATCAGGTAAATCAGTTTGAATGCTTTTTTAGAGAGAGAGAGGGAAAGAGATCAGACAAAATTTTTGTATTGCTGTTGTTGACTAGACGTATTTTTAAGTAGTAACGTAAGGTAATAATAATAATTTGTGAGACTTGTTTCGACAGATTAAAAAATTTCCTTTCTATTGATCCCTTTGTGACGCATTTCCTTACAGATTTTTATGTATTTTTTATTGAGATTCTTTGTGTGTTCCTGGTGCTCTTGTTGGAGATATTGCTTTGCGAAAAGATGTATGCATATTTATGATATATGCGTTTAGCTTAGCTTGCAATAGTAAATTAGGTACTTTATCTTATATTAAATCCTATACCCTTTGAAAATTAACTGATGCCATTATTATTACTTCTTAATTTTAATATCATAAAAGTTTTAGGAATTATAAAACTACCATATATGTTATAATATTTAATATTAAGACGACTTTGTCCAATAATGCGCCTAATCTATTCTACTCTTCCCAAGCATTTCATCTAAAGTAGTGAGTAAGTACGAATTAGTGAAAGTGAAAGCTGAAGCGATTGAAGCAAAGCTAAAGCTACAGAACAATAAGTAAGATTTTATTATTAGTTCTTAAGAAGAAAGCTGAACGCATAACATGATTTCTATAAAAGCACGAAAGGAATCTTATATACCTACATAATATCTTTGGATTAATTACGAGAGATGCTTAGAAAAATGCCGATGTTGTTGCTATTAATATTGCTAAAGCTGTTAAAGCGTGAAAGATGAAAGGAAACTTATAACGGAATATAGAAATTTTCAAGCAAAAAACTATTTCCGGAGAAAGTTCCAAAAAAAGAAGCATTATATAAAAGTGTGACTCGTAATAATAATAATAAGTACTACAGCACAATACAATATAGAGAGATAGTAGAGAGATGGGAAAGATAGACAAATATACATACAATGATTGAGCATAATGTCAGAGATAGGAATGTCCTATTCGGAGACCGACCGGAGAGAGACATACTTTTACATACACATATTATTTTGTTTTGTATAGTTAAAATGTACAAATAGTGCAATTACTCTAGCTAATACGTAATTATCATAAATATTTAGTTTTCAAATTAGCGGATAAACTACTGTCAAAGAATCTAAAATATAACTTATAAGCGAAATCGGAATTTCATCAATAATTGAAACGCTAAAATAGTGTAAGCTGTAAAAAAGTAGGTAGGTATGTAATATATTATATAATATTATTCATTTACTTTTACTGACTTTTTCATTTACTGACGTGAGATTCAAAAATTCAGATTATTGTTGTAATTTTTGGATATGTTTGGGAATGTAAAATCACAAAATGTTGCATTTCAACCGACTAGAAACGGACTAGTGGAAATTAAAATAAATATTTGGTTTGGGTTCACCCTTTTCCAATCTTCGTTCTTACTACAAAACAAACTCTTTGATCAATCTTAAAATAAAAAGGGATGAGTAAATTTGTATGAATTTGTTACTTTCATTAACCTATTTTCTAACTTTAAGTAGGTAAGCATGCCAAGCACATCATTAATGAATTACACCAACTTTTCAATTTTCAAATGCGAACCTCAAAACACATCAGCAGGATTCTTCAATCAATTATTACATCTGCGACAGATCAACCTTAATAGGAAAGGACAATCTCCAAAACCATGATTTTACGATGAACATTATGATAATACAAAATCAAAAGTTTAACCCTCCAAGCGCAATCCGCTTGCCCATTGCAAAAATTAGATGTTTTCCCGCATTAAAACCAAATAGTCAGTAAAATTGCTTTAACTTATTAAAGTTTTTCTCAAGGTTGTTGTTGTTAAGTCGCTAGTATAGAAAATTGGCCCAATAAGTGTGAAATGGATTCAATTATCTCAGCAATGCAATAATGTAAGACACTACCTTTTTTCTATACGCCAAAACTGAAACCTACACTATCACAATGTTTTTTTTAAAAAACTCCATGCAAACATTTTTCTACTGCATTATGCATGGCTGAAATGAATGCGCTCTTGCGAGAAGAACAAGGTAAAAATAACTTTCTTTTTCTCTTCTCTCTTCTCCCGACTCTGCTCTGCTGTCAAACTGCTAAACAGAGAGCTCAGCTCAGCTAGACTCATTCTGTGTGAAATTCACTGAGCTTGCTGAAGTGTAACAAGTTTTATATTAAAAAACTGCTCAATCATATAACGAAAAAGCAAGAAGCGCAGAGAAAAAATAAAATCCTACATGTTATACTGATGAAATTTATTGATGTTTAAAGAGAGAGTGAGAAGTAGTGTAGCAAAATAACAAAAAATTCCTAAAATTTCATTTCTCACAAAAGATAAAAACAAAAATTACTACTAAAACAAAAGTGAAAAGAAATGTATAGTACTATAAACGTATTTAGCAACAACAGAGAGAAAAGTTTTTAAGATGTTTTTAGAGACTAAGATAGTTGATTAAATGTGTAAATCCTTACATTTAAATGTAAACTGTGGGTCGGTGGGTGGGTAGTAGAGTGATGCTGATGTGCTTTCACTCATATAAAAGAATATGAATTGTGTTGTGTTGTAATATCAAAGCATTCACCTTTTATACACTTCTTCTCTTGAATAGTTTAACATCAGCAGCAGCAAAAGCCTACCTCCATATACCTCTGTGTCAAAGTCTATAATTCGTTTTGAAAAGGAAAGAGTGATTTATTGCTTGAAAGATCAGCCACAACTTTTCTCGTCTTCTCATCGTCCTCGTCATCATGATCATCATCCTCATCTCATACTTCTCTTCTTTCGTTAGTCGCTTTACTAAAATCTCTCAGGATTCCGATTCCAACTTGTTTATACGAACGTGTATATATATGAAGTGAAGGGAGATCTATTCTTCTACGTTTATAACGTACACACTTTTAGACAGACTTACTTTCCCATCATCCTAACAGTAACATCCTATCCGTCTTATTATTATTATTCTCAAAAACGGGAGAAATACTACTACTACGTAGCAAGTGTGTTTGTGTAGAAGACAAAAACATTCCTTTCTTTCACTTTCCCTTTTTCCACAGAGATCTCATATCTTTAGAGTAGTAGTGGAGAGTGCATAGATGGAGAGAGAGAAAGGCATTGTAAATACAACTCTTCTTCTTCTTCAAAAGAAACATTTGCACATACGTATTTGTAAATGTGAATGTAATAGGCATGGTGGTGGTGGTGTGGTACGTCCTCATCATCAACAACAGAAACAAGATTTAAATAGCATATAAGCAGTGAAAAGCCTTCATTCCAGTTTCTTGATTTCAACAGCAACAGAGCACTTCCCTGTCCTAGAGCAGTCAAGTAGTTGCACAAGCACACACTCGCGCTCACTTACTATCTAAAAATACAATCGCATTTATTAAGCATTCTTGTTTTGTGATCTGACGGTGCTCCTATGCCACTTCCTCTCACAAAAGTATGTCGGTATATTATTATTTTTGAATTTTATAAAACTTTTCTGACTTGACAGGGAAGGGTGTTATGTTGGTGGTGGTGGTTCTGTTATAATAATAATAAAACTTTACGGAAATGCAAATATATGTGATAACATTATAACGTAAGTCGACAAACTTGATGCCCATAATTTATTGAAATAATTACTTTTCGAGGACTTTCTCCATCACAATAAAATGTATTAGAATGAGATGCTGCTGAATGCGACGTGAGTGAGGGAGAAAGAAAGTTGTTTAAAGTTCAAGCATGTACTTGAAACTGTTTAATCATAGGCAAGAACAATTTAAGGAAATAAATTGTAGTTTTAAGTCATCATCACGTCATCAGTTGTTGGTGAGGTGGTGCTCTGTGTTGAGAAGCATAATAACCCATTTCATTACAGCATTTTCAATATTATACTTCCAAGTTCCACCCCACCGCTAGAGCTATTCTTCAATTAGGAATCAGAATCCTTTAACATCAACAACAACAGTTTTAAATAATATGCATATCAATTAAGTTGTGTAGGCTAAGAAGACATTTACGCTGAATCAGGAAGATTAACAAAAGACAACATTTTGTTTTATTACATAATGTGTGGTTATACTGGTAGAGAAATTTTAGTAGAAAGAAAATGAAGTGACATAATATCTTTTCCCATTATTACAAAGCGCTTGACTTTTACTGCTTGAATCTGATTAAAACCACAGCCACGTCACAACGCTTGCACTCTTTAAAATTTGACCAAAAAGTCTTATTATTTTCCCACGGCTTTTTCCCATTCTCTTAGGCACAGAAACCGAAAAAAAGTTAGTAGTAGGCTCCGCTTATTTACTTTAGGGATTCCAAAGAGAGAGTTTTAATTGAGAGGCGGTCGCTCAGAGGAAAGAAAATAAATATCTTTAAAGTCAAATTGTGGGGCTACATTAATCACAAAGAGAAACAGTATAAAGTATATATATGTATTTTCTCTGTTATTTTATATAGCTGTAGGGTCTGTAGGGCGTACTTTGTGTAGCAAATTGTGGACGATTCGGCCGCCAACCAACAAAGGAAAAATAAAAGGAGAGAAGAGGATTTTTTCTGGATAAAAAAGCGAGTGCTCATCAGTAAAAGTTGATTCTGCAATCTGTACACATACACACCCTTCCGCCTTCCCATTTTTGCTCGCGTCGTCCTCGTACCAAAATAATATGTACGAATAAGGGGAAGTGGGAAGCTTACAGGTTAAGTTAGAGATATGACTTGCTATACGAACTAAGACTACTAAAAATGAGCCAAAAGTAGCAATATCCCTTCCCTTACTGCCTGCCCACCAAGAACTACCACCACCGCAGCACTCTTGTCAGTAAAATCCATTCCCTACTCGCTTTATGACGATTGTCGTTGTTTAAAAAGTTCCGTCTTTCTCCTATTTACATTCACAATTTAATGAACTTCTTCCAAGCAGCTTAGCAGCAACAGCGGAAAGTAATAATGGAGAAAGCTTGGAGAAGGATAGCAGAAAAAAAAGAATCAGGATAACCTTAGATGCTGACAACTCATATTATATTGGACAAATATTGCATCCCGTGTAAGAAGAAGAAGAATCATCATTACTTCTCTCTACACATACCAAAAGACTAGTAGAGTGAGTGAACAGATAAAAGTTAAATTGGTAAGCTGCCAACATTCCGTTTCCAGCAGCATTATGGTTTACTGCTGCTGTACTAATGTTACTTCTCAGTTACTAATTCGTCCATGGTGCTTGCTTGCTGCTATACTACCTTAACCCTTTTTTCAGGAAAAAGCAGGGCTGTTGGAGGAAGAAAATACCAAACAACATTATTCTGGATTGGCTTTAGGTATGTATATTACAGAGGAGTCCATGTAAGGGAATGAATACTGCTGCTGGGTTGTGAGAAATGGCTAAGGTATTGCCCTGCTACCATTATTTATTTTTTCCAAAAAAGGCCTTATGTAATATGTATCCATTCATTCAAAAGCTCCAAATTATGTACTTATGCTCGGTTGTTGGTTGCATCACAAAGTTAATTTGCAAAGCTTTGCAAATCTTGTAAATTAGAAAAGCAGAGCGCTTATTCCTTTAATACTAGAAGGGAAGAAAAGTACGAGGTACAAAAGACTCAAAGACACACGGGAAATTAGATTTTTCCCCTCCTTTTTCTTTTCTGTAAAATGACATTTTACTTCGTGAATAACTTTTCGCTGTTAGATGAGTATCCAGAGCTTTTTTCAGCTGGTGCTCCATCCGAGAAGACAGTCAATGAATAATTCTTCCTTTTCATTTTGTCTACTTTCCACCTAATTATATGTTTAAGCCTAGCCAGGGAAAAAAGGCATGAATACTTTTTCTATAATGATGGCAACTGGCAGCAACCGCCATCAACGAGAGCCAGCCAACCAACGTGGCAAAAGGTGGAGAAAACCGAGAGCAGCAGCGGCAGCAATAAATAGAATGGCTCTGTTCAAACAGACCATCCGTTAACCAGTAAACGAGTAAAGCAGTAAAATTGTTACTTCTTTACTTGATTACTCGCAAACGCCCTGAACACTCTCGGTTTTTGCATCGGTAAAGCCGAATAGGTAATTCGACAAAGTTGCATCGGACAAATATTTTGATTTTTCCAAAATCACAAAAACTGCTTTCATGTAA
>JAHZNJ010001527.1:0-10461 GCA_027744475.1 Lepidocyrtus cf. sotoi NNG-2020 | reverse complement strand
GATATGATGAATGCACTTTCATGCACTCATCAAATTTAAAAAATCGAATCCTTTCACGTCTCTTTAGCTAATCGTAGGTTTTTTGTGGTTTTACTAGCTAAAAATAGCAACATAGTGGTCAGGGAGATAAGTACCTCCCCCCGAAATATTTTTGGAGATGGCGACATCGATTGTAATAGAAAAAATCGAATTGCCATGTCTAGTGCTATAACGTTGATTTATCTAATGTTTCTCTAATATAGATAACCGCTTACTACAGCATAAATATCCGAAATGTAGTGTTTTTGTAAACCAGAGAACAAATTGGACACCGATTGTGGTGATTTTATGGACGCAGGATTTACCAACAACTGGTTAAGTTGGTATTGTTCTTATTCTTGTTTCGTTTTAATTATGGTTCATAGTTCATTGACTTGGTACAATAATGGAAAATAAACGCCGTCGGCTGACGGTCGACTATGACCTGAAATACGTGGACAACGTAAATTTATATACTGATGTTCCGGAGTACGTCATCAGTCTGCACGAGTTAGAGCGGCTCGCAACAGAAAGACTAAAAGGTAAGTAGTATTGCCTCACTCCAACCGTATTGCCTTGTTGATTTAATATTACACTGATTTAATAATGCTCATTTGTCTTGTTTCAAGTACTTTTGCTGATAGAAGAGCAGACTGAAGCTTTTCGGAACAAGCGGTACACCAACCAACACTTTGTTACAATTAAGTCAAAGATCACTGACTTACCCACTGCATCCAGTTTCCCAACGTACAACTTTATGGTACGTATAAGAGTTTCGGATTGTTCAGTTCTTATGTATTGAGAAACATGTTAATTATGTGCTCTCTCTTTCAGTTCACCGGCGACGAAGACGAAAGGACACTGGCTAGGAAAAACGATCATATATCACACTTCCTCCTCAGATTGGCCGTTGCAGGCAGTTACGAACACAGAAACTGGTTTATAAGACTAGAGACAGACTTGTTACAGTTCCGTTTGTGGGAATCTCGTAACCGATCAAGTGCAGTTCTGGAGAAAATGAACGTAAAGTTTGAAGAAATATCATGTGAAGACAAATGTTCTCTTTGGAGGCAAATAGAAGCGGCTAGTGTCTTTGGACATGCAGACCCAGGAACAGTGAACGTTTACAAAATTCCGTTTGTTCACGCACTACCATTGGTGCGCCTTCGAAAGGCATATATCTCAAAAGGATACGCCTATGTAGTTGATAATGATTTGTGGTTAGTGATAAAAGAAAAGTACACACACTTTTTATCGGAAAGTTTGGCGATGTTGCGACAAAGGGTCCATGAAATCATAGCGGATGAAAGACTTGAACATTTCGTTGTTGGGTTTTTAAAGCAGAGATTGCCGAATGTACCGGTTTTGAAGAAAGGTGGGTGTGTAACTGCCGCCGAAGTCCATAGTTTGTCCGATAGATTTCCGCTTTGTATGAGAACATGTTACAATTCTCTTCGCTCCAACAAACACTTGAAACATGGAGGAAGACTTCAGTTGGGGTTATTTCTCAAAGGAGTTGGGATGCCATTAGATGAAGCCGTTTCTTTTTGGCGCACTAATTTCAACAACATCAATACCTTTGACAAGCAATACCTTTATGGTATCCGCCACTTATACGGTATGGAAGGAAAGCGAGCTGATTATACACCACACAGTTGCTCGAAAATAATAAACGCCTTTGTGACTCGTGGAGACTGCCATGGTTGTCCATTCAAGAACTTTAGTGCAACTGCGTTACAAACTGAATTTACAAAGATGGGTTTGTCTAGATTGTCGATCATTCAACTCATGAAACTTGTAGATAAACGAGATTTTCAAACAGCGTGTCGGAGGTTATACGAACTGCAAACCAGTAAAAAACTCAGTGGGAAGATAAATCATCCTAATCAATATTTTCTGCAAAGCGAGAAAAAGGCCACGAAGAAAACGATGTTTATAACTCCGCCTGTGACATTAGACTCACGAACAGTTAAACCAGATTATCAGCCGGAAATTAATCAACAGAATCAACCCGATCAAGCTATCGATAATTTCGACGAAGCAACTGACCAAGTGATGGCTGTTGTTGATTTGAATGAGTGGGTATGAGCTCATCATACAATATAAAAATAAGTTATATTACAAGATTAATAAATTGTACTGAGTTTGTCAGATTAATAAATCATGCTATTAAATATTACGTAGTGCTAAAATTTTTGTTTTCGTTATATTCGGTGCCATTTTAAAATTTAAAATTACAATTTACAACGAGCTGGGTTTTAACTGTTAAAAGGTGTCGTGTTATGGTTAGCTCTGTTTCTATGACAGTTATCAGCAATCACACCAGCTAATTCGGGTCACAGCAATGCCTTTCTCACAATTCTGTTTAGTATACTTTTAGACTAAATAAAGCAAATAAAGAAACATGGAACGTTTAGAGAAGACTGATAAGACTAACCGTAGGTCTCATTGCCACAAAAATGCAAATTTTATTATTGTTATTAATTAGATTAAAATTTTAACACTAAAAAGTGAAAGCACTGCATACTCAATCCGGTTTACAATTTAGTCAACGAGATCATCCTGTGCGTTATCGTATATCATGTTACATGCACATTACAAGCCTATAAGCAAAGCACGTGAAAAATGAATATTGATTATCTAATTTTTTAAAATTTTCCCACAAAAACTTATTATCAATTAGAGAGCTAATGATAATTGTGCTTGTTTTGAATGTTATTTTAGAACGAATCCATGTAGCAGAAATTTTAAATTTGCAATTTAGGCAGAGAGTCAGAGCAAGAGAGAAAATGCCCAAGCACTCTCGAGCGTGTTCATTTAAAATGAAGCGAAGAGGGTTTTTTTGTCACTTGTATACTTTCAGCGCATACCATGCAGGGAGCACATCATGGAAGCATCTCAACATCGCAAGTGGGCTACTTACTAGAACCGGAATCATGAAACATGTAATATAGTAACTTCCCTAGTTAGTAACCAACTACTTACTAGCTACGCTGCTAGCACGTTCCATGAGGGGAGTTAAATTGTGTAAACAGATTTTAAAAGAAAAGTAGCTGTCTATAAAAGAATGTTATTTCGTTTTTCTCTATTTTTGCCGTCGTTTTATTACTTAAAAAAGATACAAAAACCAAGATGGGAATGTAAAGTAGAAGGAAGAATAAACTTTTTACCCTGTTCGTTTTAAGAGTAAAGTAAATATGTATAAAGAAAAAGAAAGAATGAGCGACCACAGGAAATTGATTGCGCGCACAGCACACCTGTCTAGGTAATAGTGTCATGGGCCAGTAGTGGAATCGCCAAATTGTGTGGGAGAGGCACAACAGCGTTCTATAGTACGACCACATCATCGAACAAAGTTTACAGAGGAAATTGCAGCTCAATAGGTGAATGCGAGTATGAACGTGCTGAGCAAATCCTATCGCATGTTGATAAGAAATTAGTCAGATGCCACAGGAAACGATAAAGCAAGTGATGAGTGAGGAGAAGAATCAATATCCTCAAATTTAAGAAAGCTGTTCTGTAAAATATAATATGGCACTAGAAAATATCAACAAAGTTCTCCCGGAAATGATTTAAAAAATGCCATATTATGAAAAAGCTATCAATCGAGAAGGCCATCGATCGTGGTTGTCTTTTCTCCCAACAAAGAAACTCGTTTTGGCTGAACATGAAAAATGTAAAATATATGCTTAATGGAATAAGAAGCTTAATTATGGATTTAATTAGTATAATATTGCTGCTGGACTGGGCAGTTTTAAAGTGTACGTTGTTTATTAAATATAATAAGATATTTGGTGGATTTAGTCGTCAAATTGAAAAGTTGAGAACAATTGGATTTTATTTATAACAAAGATTAGTCGATAACAGATAAAATATTAAGTAAATTATGCAATAAATCACAATGGTAGTTACATTATTTCAGCAACCTAGAAAATAATTACATTTTACAGAAAAAAAGCTAAAACAGTACATTACCATTCATCTACAATCTTACATGGTATTTCCCCAATAGTGAACATTTGCTGGTATCGTTCAATAACATCTTTTGGAACTCTACTTCCTCGCATACATTTAAATTCTTGAAGTTTAGGCCATAAATCTAACGAAAGTTGCAAAATTTCCTCCGAATTATTTATAGTAAGTGGTAGCGATAATCTTTTCAAATTCTTTGTCCAGTTTGCCAACTTTCTTAAACTGGACCCCCCAAAATTCCTAAACAAACGAAATTTAAACTCTTCCAAGTTGTCCATTTTTAATTTCTCGTAATCTTCATGATCATTGGAAGTATAATCTCTCATCCATTCAACATTTCTTCCTCTGAATTTTAAGTCTTCATCTGTTAAATCAGCACCGCGCCCTGGTTCGTATATTAATTTACAGTTGAATATTTTAAGTTTTGGCATCCCGGTGAAAGCTCCAAAATCAAACTTTGTGTTCAAACTTTTCTCGTGATATTCATGGATCCGTAGACTTAGTTCTTGAAGTTCAGGAAACAACCTCCTACTGAATTCTGTTATCCATGCATCCGCTTTGTTTTGAATATTCATCTCCAAAGTCACGTTGAGCTTTGTTATGGTATTGAAGCATTGGGAGAGAATTTGGTGAAAATGGTATGGTGGTTTCATGATGGTGTTAGTCTTAATAACACAGCAACTCAATGATAATTCCTTTAACATTGGTCGCGCAGTTTTCAAATAATCCAATGTCAGAGGTAGGATGGTTTGTTCATTATCCTCTTCATGAAACGATAAGGATTCTAATTGAATAAAACGTTGTGAAGGCGATTCGGCTGCCAGAGGGGTTGCTAAAGCTCTTAAAGCATTTTCGAATCCACCCCCGTCTACAGATAACTTCTGAAAATCATGAAAAGTAATAGGTTTTATGAATCTTGTTAAATAACCATATTACTTAAAAATGTGATTTATTTTAATGAATAGTTACTACATACATACCTTGAGGTTTGGGATTATTTTAAATAATTCCCTAAACATATCTGTGCTGACAGGTAATTCATCAAATCCACCCTTATCTATTTCTAGATGAGTTAGCTTATTTGCCACAGATAGAATTTTTTGTGATTTTGCTAGGTTTGTCATTACACTTAAATCATCAGTCGATTTAGTGAAATAGATTCTTAAGGTTTTTAATTCAGACCTTTCTCCAGCTACTAAAATCCACTTTAAGTTATCAAAGAATAACTCAGTTGACCAAAAACACCCAATATCAATTTGTTCTATTTTGGGAGAACAAAATTCCCAGAACTTGTCTAATAGCTGTAAATCTTCCAAACGTGTGTCCAGGCGCTCCCTCCTCCATTCCCAAAATAATCTGAAACGACGAAATGGGACTTGTGATATTTGAAAAGACTCGTGCTTTCCCCCTGGAAGTAGTTGAAGAAATTGTTTTAAACCCTTTCCCAATTTGTCTATGCCATTAACCCTTAACGTTATCATGGTGGATTCCCGGAACTTTGCAATGGTCACATTTCTCCATAATGTGTTTACTAGGCGGAACTGCTGTTGGTCACTGCACTTTAGTTTTGCAAAAATGTTTGAGAGAATCTGCAATTAAAAATAATTAGTTATTTTTATTTCTCTATTAAAGATTGGTAGGAGTAGGAATGTTATTTTTTATTTCTTTTGCTACAATTTTACCACAGGATTGGACAATGCTTTATCTTCTGGACTGATGTAATACGAGGAAGAGCCTTCATCCTGTTTCAAATCGTCAGCATTACACTGTTGGATGATTGCATCTGTTACAGAATTGAAAATTGAGTTGCATTTATTCGACTATATTTTACTTTTATGTGACATCTTGTAAATATTATTGACGATTTATTAACCAATTCAAAAGTTTATAGACCTGCGAAGTTTTCAAATCCATTCGAAGAAATTAGAGCAAGCAGTTTCTCCAACGATGCGTTTTTTCCGTTCTTCACAAACCATTCCTTGATTATTCCAGATAAGGCGTCTTGAGGGTGGAGTCGCTCGTTCATTACATCGTCTTTCAGTTGCTTAACTCGCTTCTATATTATTTGTTCCCAAATCTACTGCAAGGAGAGAGACCAACCACTCGTGTTCGAATTTACGCGACAATCCATGTTCAGCGGACGTTTTTAGCAATATATTCGCAATCTTATCAGCATCTGTTTAAAAATAAAAATATAAATATTTTAATATTTGCTTCTAGGCGTTGTAACGCTATTACGTTTTAATGTGTTATTAAATCATTTAAATAAGTACAACAGTATATTATATTAATAGTTGGTATTTTACGGATTGGGATTATATAACAATACTAATTAAGCTAGTTATGTTGATTCCTTAAATTACCATTTGAGTTTGCCATTTCCGATTTCACCAAGAGATTCAGTATTTAGTACAAACAAAGTCAATTGTCAAATATATCAGATAAGCTTAACTATTAAAAATTAAAAAATTTAGTTTATTTAATTTAATAATATATTATCAGTAAGAGGCAGGCACAACAATAAATTTTTTTATGACGAGCGAAAGTGCATACACAGCTGTTATTTATGTCTTAGCTTGTTGCTTCTGCATCACTATCCGTTTTTCGACAGAGAGCCCTGATCTTGCAGCTGCATAAAATATTATTGTAATCCTTTCTATTCTATTCAACAACAAAAGCAGCAACCGCACAGGGTGCAGAAGTGCAACAGATATATCTCTATCTCTAAGTGGCAACATATTATGATGGTGATGAAATTGCACAACAAACGAAACCGTGCAACAACGTATATGCGGATAGTGCTTTTATCTTGCAGTTGTACAAATTCGTTGTAATATGTAAATTTAATTGCAATTCTATACATTTAAAAATTTGTCAGTCATTAAAAGTTTGTTAGGGAGCTTGGTGTGTTTACTACAGCATAAATAGGGAACCGAACTGGATCTAATTTAATAAGCCTGTACTATTAAATTAAACCGAATCAAACCCAAATTAACTGCTAATAGACATAACTTACTTCGTTTGCATATTTCTTCTTTGCACATGTCCCTACCATTTTGTTAGTCGGCACCCATGCACGTACTTTTCTTGCTACTGGAATTGAAAATTACATCTTATCCTACTGATTCCATGGCTAACTCATTCTGGTTGATGACTATGACAAATAATTTTGAAATGAAGGGCAAGTAAAACAATAATTTTGATATGAATTTAATTTATTCACAAATTATATAATTTTCAATCGTATTATACAAAATTATAAACTGGTTAAAATTGGTACATAGTATATACATGGAAATGTATAGTTGGTGTGTGTGACTCACACAGCAACGATAAAAATATTAATCCTATTTTAATTACCCTAAGCTACTATGTTTTCTTTCCTTGGTTATCAAATCACATGTAAGCACCCCACCCATAATACATCTGAGCCAAGTTGTTAAGGGACGTAGCTTCCTCGATCAAATGATTGACTTGAGCCTCGACAGACAGCGCAGTGTTTGTATCATTCGTGTTGACTCTGGCAGTTCCAATCAGCCTTGTTCGGAGTCTATTGACAATACCCGTTGCCTCTGCATTAGGCACTTCGCCCGCAGAAGCCATTACAGATCTTACGCCATGTGCTTGCCATTCTACTAGAGGGTCGTACACAAATGGATTGATAACTGAGAGAAACACGTTTTGATTAGAGAGATGGTCAGTGAAGTTGTTGAAAAACCACTCCTTCAACACAACAGGAAATTTGTCCAACAAATGTTCCGTAAACTTAATCTTTTTTACTTCCGGTGGATCGCTTAGACTGATAGCGTTTTGAATTTCACTATGTTTAAGAATCACGTTCCTTTCTCTTGCTAGGGCCACTATAATACTGCGAAGTGCTTGAAGATCTGGCACCCACTCCAACAGGCCGCATTTCTCGTTCAGAGGAACCACTGAGTATGTTCTTACATGGAGTCGACGTTGATTAGATTCAGTGTTTTTCCCCAGGTACCAATTCACCACGTTATTCATCTCCATTAGCTTGCTGTCCTTCCGTAAATCATCTTGTGGTTTTGCCAGCATTGAATATCTCTTCCCATTTGACGCTATTAAAGTCACCCTTTTCGGTTTGGCAAGGGATGGCATCATCTCGAATGAATCTTTAATACCAGTGATATAAACAGCAGTCCTAAAAGCAACAATGTCGTTTACCAACCTTTAGACTATGCTTTACTAACCCCCATTGGCGATTTTTTACGACGGAAGTCGATAGAGGATCTTCTGAAACGTCTAACTCTGGTCTCAGTTTGCGAATTTCGAGAAATTGGCCCGATCGGGATATCTTTATTCTAGGAATGTTAGGTCTATGTTTGGTTAACGTTAAGTTTGGTTTTGGTTATAAGCGGTACGAACTCCGTTTCATTGCTTTTTGTACGCTTTAGAGTGCGAAATGAGCAACACTTTGCGAACTGAGAACAGATTTGCACGTTTCAGAAGATCAATTTATACCATACAAAATTTTAGCTCGTACACCATATCTGATTGGTAAGACATAGATTTATAGAAAGTGTATATTTAAAAAAAAATAAAAACTTACTCGGGAAATGCGTCATGTCCAGTTTGATGTGCGCCCTTCGGAGGTAGCAAATAGCTCATAAAACAATTGAACGGAACCAGCACATTGCCCATGTTTTTAATCAGTTTTGGCAGCTTGCTGTGCAATTTACATAAACTCAGTCCCTGTGCATAGGGGAAATACCGGTTTGGAATGGGGTTATATTGTATAAAAATATGTGAAACGAGTGATACTTACTGTTAGTTCAAAAACAAAAAATGTGTTCTCACCCTATAAGTGTTACTTTCATAATTTGCGTCGCATAGCTGAATAAAGCTGTCGGCTAACTTTGTGTAATCACCGATCGTCTTTGTCAATGAGGAAGCCTTCTTCACAGCAGTGTAGATTTCATTACACCGTTGTTTTCGTTTCTTGTTTACCGACTGGATTTAAAATCAAAAATACAATCAGATCCATAATTAAATTAAATCCTGCGTTTATTTTAAAATGCAATACGTGAGCACTCACGTTGTTCATCGCCATTGTCATCCACAGAGCTTGATGGGGGTAAACTTTAAAGATTGCTACGATTATTTCTTTCAACAGAGTCCATGTTGGCACATGGGAGTGACACAGACGGGAAATCAGTTGAGAAAACGCAGTCATGAAAACATATACCGGAACATTGGAGAGCATTTCATCTGCAAAATAAGTAATAACAAATTACAAAAAATAAATAATATTATATGATATCTGTGCTGTGCAAACGAGCTATGTGTTTAGTATTTAGTTTCCCTTACTTATACATCCACTCATACTAGTCAGTGCATTGTCACGGGTCATGAAGTCTGTTGATGTCAACATTGACGAATGTTTGCTTCCACTGTTGACAGCCTCCGTAGCTAGGTTGAACCAAATGAACAGAAGACGTGGAAGGCTTTGGTAAACAAATTTACAACCGAACTGTAGAGAGTGTGAGTAACTGCGCACGGCATTCACAAGAAATTTGTTTATATCTGACGCCATGGACGTACTGGGCTTCATATTTTCTCGGGACATTAAGCTGCTCATGTCGTCACAATACACACCGAGAGTAAAGTGACCCTTTTCGGAATCATTGTGTATAGAATTCGCCTCTTTGTATTTACTTATGTATTCTTGCATATCAAGCGCCATTGACTCTTCGAGCAGCTTTGTATAGAGGAGCAACGCTTTCGAACACATAACTCGAGACGTATGTTCAGATGAGGCGGCGGGAGCCGGTGCGACTATCCACGAGTCTCGATGTGGGAAAAAGTCATTGATTCCTTTCTTGAGGACAGAAGCAGCGGAGTCTTTATCCCCCTTCCGAACCAGAATCTTTGCTTCCCGAATAAAGACATTGGCAGAGACGAACTTTTTAGCTTCCAGCATGGAATTGTCGGCACGGATAAAATTTCCACGCCTAATTAAATAAAAAAATAAAGCATGGAAGACTTGAAGAACGAAGGAATTAACAAATTAAAGAATGCAAAGAGTTTAAAGTTGTCACAGTGAATTAATTAATACTATAATACGAATTGTTCTAAACACTCACTTGCTAGAATCCCTCGCAATGTCCAGCCAGCACTCCATAATGGATTCGTCTAACAAGTTACATAATTGGCTATTTCCGTCGAATTTTGCCCTCATTATCTGGAAAACACTCTGGAATGGAGACGTACAAGAGAACCATCTATTGTAGAGGAAGAACTCATACAGAATTCATGCAAGAAAGAATTCATACATTCCGAACATAACTACCTTCCGGACATTTAAAATCTGATCAACTATTTTCCTGTCCTTGTTGACATGTGCCAGCCGAGATCCCCATTTCTCATTCAAGCGACTCAAGTCTTGGTAACATATATCTGGGTTTGACAGAGCGTTAGCATGTTTTTTGAGTAAAATTATTGCAT
>JAHZNJ010001526.1:0-17006 GCA_027744475.1 Lepidocyrtus cf. sotoi NNG-2020 | reverse complement strand
ACTATCGAATACAAACAAACACAAGCAGTGATTACTTTATTATATTAAATTTTAAATTAATTAGTATTTTGTAATGACTTTGAACAAAATTACAGAAAAAACTTTAATGTTTGAAAAATCATTTCCTTAAAAGGAAATACCCATAATAATATAATATAGCAAGATAGAAAAATGTTAAAACTGACTATGAGATCAGATCAAATTATGGACATATTATGATGATTAATAATGATTAAAGTGACACCTGAATATTTTTCATTCTTTCGATAATTTTGTCATACACAAGCTCCTTCACATTTTTAGCTATGCAGAAGTCGCCATGATTAAAAAAAGGGTTATCCACTCGAATAATTTCTTTGATGTATCCTGGAGGAAAGAAGCTTGCTGTCAGTCTGGCATCCTACAGAAATTGTGAAACAATTCTTATAAAAGTAGAAAAACACGCCAACAATTTAAAACCACATCTCCAATCAATTTTATGTATTCAGCTTTGTTGTACCTTTTCTCCGACCCAGTTGTCAACCTTCCCAAAAAAGAAATACGAAGGAATTTTAACTTTCCGAAGGTCGTAATCAGGAGGAGTTGTTCTTCCTCCATATCTCCTACGATTTTCTTCTGCTCCATAGTCAAATGGCCGGAACGTGCAATATTTCATTGACTGGGCGAAATGAATCATGGATTTAAACGGGGTGATGTTTGGAAACTTGTCCAAAATGTTAGGTATATTTGTCTAGATATAAAACAATGATCATTTTCAGATTTTATAAATATTTACCAACATAAATGAGTTCGGTTCTCTAACTATTTAACTTTCAAAATAAGTACGTAATTCATCAGCGGTCCATCAAAACCATAAAACGAATAAAAGAGTCCAGTGCAAATGCTGCATAATTTTGCTGGGTTCCTACAGAATTCTGCAAGGAAAGGACTCGTCAGCTCGTTTAAAAATCCTTGCGCCCCCACAGTTTGAATGTCGATCCTTCCCTTCAATTCTCTAAAGCGAGCCCACTGTTGAAGAAATTGAGGAAAATTACAAAAACACTTCTTACATGTTTTTACTATTCTTACAGAGGAGAAATTCGCATATCGTGCATACTTCCCTCCCTGTTCCCAACTTTTGCTTAAGAAAAGATTCACTGCTCTTCCAATGTACATCGACGGAGATAAGTGAAATGCGGTAATGATGCTTTCCTTGTTTACTATTGAAGCCGATGGACTTGGTGATGAAGAGGCTTGCCACTGCCAATAACGCATTGCCTTGGGAATGCCCTACATAAAACATTCCCCTTCCTCCGTTCGTAATTCTTATGAATTGAACTATAGCTGGGAGGTCATACATGCCTGACTCATGCCAGCTAAAATCCCAATAACGAAGATCTTCATCATCGTCGTGGGGTAACGTTTGGTGCCCTAAGGAGTAAGTGGAACCACGACAGTTTCCCAGCCAAACGTCGTATCCAAGATCGGAGAGGATAAAGGCCAAACTTTGTTCTCTCCCGTTGAGTATCCAGTTATCTGAGCTTTAATTTAATTTAAGTTTAATTGCACTTAATTATTTAATGATGCAAAATGGTTCTACTAATAAACTGCAAACGTTAACCAAACCTTGCACCCATGCCATGCATCAATAGAACGGAAGTTGAGTTCGAGCGTAAAGAAGGTATTCTGTGAAGGAGCAAAATGTAGCCATCCTCAGTTGTCACACTGTACATTTCAACAGGAAATCCGTACCACTGAATTACTTCTTCCTGAATAGACAAACAAAAAAATCCCATATATTTTTTAATTTAGCACCGAAGCAATTTGTATTTTTATAGCTTTTTTACTGTTCTCTTTCCCAGCAGTGGATGCCTCCTTCCTCCCGTTGCTTTCTGTTCCTTTAGACATCTCAGGAATTCCTCACGAATGATAACTGGAGTCACTGGAGGGAGAACTACTTCCGGTCTACATGCACTGCCATCCCTTTGAAAGAATTGTGGGGGACGAAGAGAAGCAATAAAGTTTAAAAATCTTTCCAAAGAAGGAGAACATTCCACGGTAGTTTTTGAAGATGAACAGAATAGCAAAATTGCTAAAACGCTTAACAGAGGAGCTAGAGTGACTCGCCCCTTCATTTTGGGAAGGGTTATGTTTAACTAAAAAATTAAAATGGGATGAGCACTTCATTAGGTATGATTGATTAAAATTAAAACGTAATTAATTGTCTATACAATATACAATGCAAAGTCAATGGTACATGTTAAGCAGCAGCATAGCAGCAGCCGTTAGTAGTAGTAGTCATCATCCTATTAAGTAGCTTGTGTAGCGACAATTAAAGCAACAATAATGATTATTGATGGATGACGGGATGTCTGATAATGAACAGAGAACATGTTTATTTTAGCAACAAAGTAGACGAACATTGCGCATTGTATCGACATCGCCAATTCGCCACCCTATTTCTTTACTAATAATAATGACACGTCACAGACATATTAAATTAAAGACAAATTTAATATGTACGCTTATTAAATCAAGTGTGACTTTATTATCAATAGTGACTAACAATTTATATAAAATGGGAAACTTCTACATGGCCACGGTGGCATTCACACAAAAAGTGCGCATAGGTAGTTACGTTACATAGTGTGCCACTGCCACTACTGAATTTGCAGATCCAGATGGATTTGCCAATAAAGTGCATTAAAATTTTAATCTTTTTAGTAAAGTTTGTTTTGGGGCATTTTGAGATTTTATACAAAATTTATTGTTTTCTTTCATTTTTAGATCGAGGACTAACCCGTATCGCTTGACAAATGCAATGCAAATTATTAATTAGCCTTTATGATATTACAAAAGTACATAATCAGTAATCACATTAACTATCAGACGTGCAAATAATTAAAACAAAACAAGGAACTACCCAAATTGAGATCAAATCAAAATGTTTTCACAGTTGTACTTATCTGACAGCCAATGTGCATGAAACGGTTTAGCGTTATATAATTACATTACATTAATTTCAATAATATGATGTTATATATTAAATCATGCAGAAAAATCATTTTTCATTCTTTCGATAATTTTGTCATACACAAGCTCCTTCACATTCTTAGCTATTAGGAAGTCGCCATGATTAAAATATGGGTTATCCACGCGAATGATTTCTTTGATGTATCCTGGAGGAAAGAGGCTTGCTGTTAGTCTAGCATCCTGCAAAAATGGTGAACCAATACAAAAGATTAATTTAAAAAAACACGTAAAATCTCTCAAATTAAACTATCTCAATCAATTTTATGTACTCAGCTTGTTGTTGTACCTTTTCTCCAACCCAGTTATCCACCTCTCCATAAAAGAAATACGAAGGAATTTCTACTTTTCCAAGGTCGTAAACAGGAGGAATAGGACTTCCCCCATATCTCCTTTGATTTTCCTCTTCTCCATAATCAAATTCCCGAAATGTGCAATATTTCATGGACTGGGCGAAGTGAATCATGGATTTAAACGGGGTGATGTTCGGAAACTTGTCCAGGATATTAGGCACATTTGTCTAATTAATAATAAAACGATTGAGAATTGAATAACTGAATTTAAAAAATGGTTGCTAGAATTTTACTTTACCAAACAATATTTTACTAAAAATGAGTTCATTTTCGTTACATAATTTAGCAGCGGTCCATCAAAGCCATAAAACCAGTAAATTAGTCCCGTACAAGCACTGCACAGCGTTGCTGTATTCCCGCTACATTTTTCGCCAAGGAAAGGGTTGAGTTCGTTTAAGAATCCTTGCGCCCCCAAAGTCTGTGTGTCGATTCGTCCTCTCAACCGTCTAAACTGAACCCACTTTTAAATAATTAAAAGAATTAATTGCAAAATTGAAAGGAAATAGCAAACTTGAATTTTACTGTTTCATGATTCATGCTTATAACCTCTCTTCCAGTTCCAAGCTTTGGCTTAAGCAACTTCAAAAGATTCACTGCTCTGCCAAGGTACATCGCTGGAGATAAGTGAAATGCTGCAATAATACTTTCCTTATTTACTATTGAAGCCGCTGGACTTGGTGCAGAGGAGGCTGCAATTGCTAATATGGCATTTCCCTGAGAGTGCCCTACGTAAAACATTCCTCGTCCACCGTTCATGGTTCTTATGAATTTAACAATAGCTGGGAGGTCATAGATGCCCGATTCATGCCAACTAAAATCCCAATAACGAAGATCTTCATCATCGTCGTGAGGTAGCGTTTTGTGTCCTAAGGAGTAAGTGGAACCACGACAGTTTCCTAGCCAAACGTCATATCCAAGATCGGAGAGGATGAAGGCCAAGCTCTGTTCTTTTCCATTGAGTGTCCAAATATCTGAACTGAAGAAAAGTTGCAGTAAATTATTGCCATATTACAGATTCGGAACCAAAATCCGATGAGTGCATACAAAAGTAATTAAGAGAAACCCGTACCTTCCAGCCAAGCCATGCATCAAGAGAACGGAAGTGGCGTTTACACGCAAAGAAGGAATTCTATGAAGAAGAAGAATGTAGCCATCCTCAGTTGTCACGTTGTACATTTCTACAGGGTACCCATACCACTGAATTACCTCCTCCTGAACAAAAAATACAATCATTTCTGGATTGAGCTTTTTATTAGTATTTTTTAACAGGCTTTGTAATTTTTTTACTGTTCTCTTCCGCAAAAGTGGATGCCTCCTTCCACCCGTGGCTTTCTGCTCCTTCGCACATCTCAGAAATTCCTTCGCAACAATTACGGGAGTCACCGGAGGTAGAACCACTTCCGGTCTGCATACACTGCCATCCTTTTGAATGATTAGTGGATGGCGAAGAGGAACAATGAAGTTTAAAAATCTCTCCACAAAAGGAGAAGATTCTACAATAGTTGTGGAAGAACAAAACAACAGAACTAAAATGTTAAAGGAAATGCGAAGAGCTAGCATGATTAACCTCCTCATTCTGGGAACGGTTATGCTTAACTAACTAAGAAAAATAGGAAAAAATTTAGACATTCACAGTCTCTACATCATTTTAGGTCAAAATTTAAAATGTTAGTCTCGAGCGAGATCTTGATTTAATTTCAAGGAGCTATGTTGCAGCAAATACCAAAAATACTCGTCATAAAAAAGCCCTAAACGGTATGTAAAAAACACCTATACCTTTAGTTTTCAATTGCCTGTATAAATGTTTATGGTTAGACAAGGAATTTATTATCTAACTGTTACATAGTATCTCTTTCTGTTCCCATTCTAATGTAACCAAACTTAAACTTGACCACATTGTATTGCAATAAAATTACACTTAAACGCACTAGCCCGTAAATTACATAACAGGATAAATCAATCATTAGAAATGTTTCCTAAACATTTGCTAAAGAGCTTGGAATACCAATAGAATGAGTACCTTATTACTAATTAAATTAATTCATCGAATAGTATTTTTTCGTAATTAGTTTTCATTTCAATTTTGAGTTTCTAAATGAAAATACAAGTTCACCCCTTTAGGATTTTAATTTCAGTATTATGCATTCGATCAGCAGAAATCATTTTATCAAAAATATTGATGCTGGGTGCTCAAATAAAAAACAGCAAAGCCCATATGAATGCAGCTAGCTAGAATTATAGCTAGCAGCAGCACAGCGGAACGTCTCTGCAACAAAGTACATTTTTCATTTCCTCCCATTTTGACTAATATTCATGCGATTAGAAATGTAAAAGCAAATGCCTAAATGTCCCCGTCCCGTAGCTAGTCCCATACATAAGGGAAAGAGGTAGGAAAGCGAAAGGGTTACAGTTCTTCTATGGACTGACTAACACTTTTTCAGGAGGACAAACGCCTAACTTTGCTTTTGTATCGTCGTGGCTTTGTTCATGTTTTTGTTAGGAGAATCGGATTTTTTTGGAGGGCCAGCGATTTTCTTTCTCTTCCCTTTATGTCTGTCGGCCGCGGCCGCCGTGCGTGCATGTTTCCAGAAATAGAAACAAAGAAACTTGGATGAGTGCAGTTGCAGAGCAGTGAGATCAATCCAAACAACAATCCGTAAGAACTCAGTTGTTCTACGTCATAATATGTTTAGTGTTCTGTGTTACGTTCAACGTAAACAGTTTAAATTAATTTTTTAAACGGTAGAATCAGATTGGTTAATTATAATTAATTAATGATATTAATGTTGAAAGTAAATCTGTAGTGGATATTGTTTTCGTGAGTTTTTGGTTTTCAGAAAGAAAGGTTGAGCGTTAAACAGGTAAACATTTTTTTAGAAATATTACCAAACAATTTAAAAGCTAATGAAGGAAAAAAAGCGATTGAAAGGTGGAGACAATGAGACAATAAAATAACTAATTAAACTGGACTGAATTTCAATAATGATGGCAATGGATGGTTGCATTTTTGCTTGGGGATTTAAGGTTTTTTACAGACTTCTTCCAAGAAGATGACTGTCGGTCGATCTTTTGTTGGCAAAGTCATGATCCTGTCCGAGTACTCTATGGACCCAGACGACGAATCTGACATCGAGGAAGGGCCACATGAGCTTGACCACTTGAGCCGTGATGATTCCGAGCTCGATTCTGATGATGAAGATGAGGATGAAAACGATCAAAACGACAATGCTGCTGCTGCTGATGAAGCTTCCAATTCCCCCTACGACGAGGTCGAAGAAATCAACAAATTTCGTTTCAACTTCCGATATTTCAACTTTTCATACTTTCTGGAAAACTATCATTATTTTCAAATGCCTTTGCCTATTGAGGATATCTTTCATTGTCAGAATATGCTGAAGCATCTCAATCGGGACGCAGCTTTCCAGATATTCGATTTAGAGGACAAGTACAACCAACTCCGGAAACCGATCTACGTCAAACGAGCTGCTTCAATAGAGAAGATTCCGTACTTTTGGAAACACGCCCTGCTTAATCATCCACTGCTTTCTGGACTTTTCGACGCTGATGATCATGAATGGCTGGACTGCCTTAAAATTGTCGAAGTTGAAGACTGTAATCACGCTTGGGAAGGATTTCGAATTAAGTTCGTTTTCGGAGATGAGGGTACTCCAGCATTCAGCAACACTGAGCTTGTAAAAGAATTCAAATTCAAATTATCTTCACCATTATTAACTACTTCCACTAGTACGATTATTTGGTGCAAAGAGGGATGGGGACGGAAGGTCAATGCTCATTTTCCGAGGAATTTCTTCACCTGGTTCCAAGATAATTCTAATGCTGAGGATGACATTATCGCTGAGGTAATTAAGAACGATCTATGGATGAATGCAGTGCGCTATTTCAAAACTGGATTGGATAAGAAGGAGAAGACAATTAAATCTTCGTAAGTTTCGATTTGCTAAAATCATCATGTTCATTATCACAATCTACTTATAAGGATGAATATGTTGAATTGTTTGACTATCAGTATCAATCTCTAAAACCAGTTTAATTTTAATTAGCTCGATCAGCTCACTTTTTTTGTCTTTTCTCTGATAATAGTGATGATGAGGCGTTAATAAAGAATAAGGATAACGATCAAAACGGCGACGGCGACCACACTTTGGAAGAATAAGCCCTAGGATTTGAACCGTCGATTAAATGAAATGAAGATATGAGCAGGATGCACTTATCTGAATTCCCGAAGATTTAATTTTAATCTTAATCTTAAACCTTGCTAAAAAATGCTATGTGAATTGATTGTTATAATTAAACACGGTGTATACTACTGCTATGCTTGTTAATTATTAGTTAGTTACTAAAATGATAACTATAAAAGCATTTATAATGCGCTATCGATTCATTATTATCGATTTGGGAAAGTAAGTACGGTTATTTAATTTTGGCTAATGGTTTAGATAAATTAAGATATTTAGATATTTTAATGTTTTATTTGTAAATGCAAGTACATTCTACACTACAGCGAAAAATAAATATAACTCTTTAAACATAACCATATTAAAAATTACAAATGACAAGTAGCAATTTATTGAAATAAAAACCTCAGTTTGTACAAGTAGAGAACTATAAAAAAAGTTGCTTGAACAAAAACATTCAGATAGATAAAATTCACGCATCATAATAATTGATTGATTTGTTTAATAGTTTTATCCTATTTGCTAAAATGCATTTAATTAAAAATAACAATCAGTTATAAAAAAAATATAGAAGTAGAGACCTTAATAAAAAATATACAATACGAATCAAAACGAAAATCAAAATATCAGAGTCCTAGTTTAAGTTTTCTTTCTTCGAGAGTTCCACATGCTCCAAATAACCCTCCCTTGTGTAGTAAACACTATTCTGATCTTCTCTGACTTTACTCTCGTACAAAGCGTAATATTGCGGTAGTTGGCTAAGAACTCCTCCTATCATTTCCACAGCCGTCTGTTTAGATTCTGGCGTTGGTGGTGCTAGAACCATCTCTTTACTAATCACGAAGCAGAGCTTTTGCAAGTTTGGAAGTAATTTCCAAATGTTAGAGTCGTACATTCTGTGTTTATAGCCGGTTAACTTGATGACTTCCAAGGGGTCGGGAATTTCTTGGAGAATTTCCTGCTCTTCAGCAAATGGAATCTGTTTGTCTTCTTTCGTTAAGCTTATAACTTTTCTGGAATAGGTCACTTGGAGTTTCCTCAATGAGAGACACGGTACCAGAAAATCAATATTTGCCATTCCAGTGCGATGCAGATACAAATCGAAAGTCTGCAAATGAGGTAGATCCATCCATAAATCGTGGAGGGTAGTCTGACTATCAAAGTTAATCTCTTGTACCTTCTCATTGTTATTCATAAAGTGGATAGTGAGATGACAGAGGGTTTCTCGGACGGTATTCGCGATATTCTTGAAGACGTTCACAGAAGACTGGAAAGTAAGAAGGAGGTCGTTGTACTTCAAGCTCAGTTCTTTCAACTTCGGAAGGTGCTGTTTCTTGTCAACATCGACTTTATCAACTTGGACGCAGAAAGCTTCAACGTTTAGGTACTCGAGGTTCGGAAAGCTACCATGCTTAATTAGGTTGATGAACATATCTTTCTCGCTTGTTTTCAATACAATGATTTTCAGGGTTTCTCGGTACTTTTGCAGCATCCCGTTGATCACTGGGAGGGGAACCCCGTCGCAAGCCAGGAGCTCTAAATTAGTCATTTTCGGAACTGGGAGATTAACCAGCACCTCATACAGTAAATCTTTAAATTCCGCCGTTAAATACGGAATCCTCCAGTTCTTAAGAGGAGGGAATCTGCAGCAACTGATAACAAGTTCTCGTAGATTAGGGGAGAGGAAGAGCAACTTTGCAAAGTTCTGATAAAATTCCTTCGGTCCCAATCCATACAATTCCAGGTAGAGCCGGGAGATACTTTTGCCGAGGCAAACGAATAATTTTAGAACTTCATCTTGAAATGATTGTCTTAAATCAGTAGTAGCGACATCAACAACACTCAAGAAACCGGAGAAGAGTGGATTCCCTTCGGAGTTTTGGAAGAGTTCAATCAATTTCTGGGGTTTTTCCATGGAGTTGATGACAAATGGGATATCATTTTGGTGGTGGAACTTGCTATGGAATGAAGCTGAAGCGGACTCTTCGAAACTCAACCGATTCTGCGAATATTCGTCGATAGAAGTCTTCCATTCCTTGCAAACTAGACGGCAGGTAAGAACAGTGAGCTTTTTTATGTAACGGCGATTATATAATATCGGGAAAACCTATAACAAAACAAAATATTTTAATTTTTAATTCTCCTCCTAACACCTAAGTAATCAAATGTCAAATCATTCATTTGATTGATTATACACATAAACGAATTCAAACGGATTCGAACCTGATCGAACAAGCTTTGTTCCTTAATTTTGAGAGTCGATAGCTTGTTCTCTATTTGAAGAAGACGAAGAAAACGAGCTTTCACCTCCTTCCGGTTCGCCTCCATCAGCAATAGCTTATACTGAAGTTTGATTTTCTTCATAGACTCTCGTCGTATTTTCTCCAACTCCGAAGTTAATCTGTTTTTCTCTTTAATATAGCCAGCCTTTAACGGTTCTTTTACGGTGTAATCCCCCCTCCGTTTAGGTAAGGTTTGGAGTTGTTTTTCTGACAAATCCATGTCCATCCTTAGGCGTTGCGGGATAAAATCCAGGAAGTCTAGCTCATCAATTCTCTTCCTTCCATTCTCATCCATCCCCATCCCTTCAGTTGAAATTCTATTTCCATACATTTTGTTTGTGAACCTCTTGTAAACCAGTCAATCTAACAAACAAAAAAATGCAAAAAAATATAATTAATTTTGTGCAATCAATTACTATTCATGGTGTAAGGGAAGGACAACTCCAAAAAATGCAGCAGCCTCATAATCTGACTTCCACTTTTACCTTATCCAATCAATTGAATAATTATATTTATTTACTTACCGGAAATGGAAATTGGATTCGGAATTTCGGATTTTTGTTTGGTTCTAAAAAACACCCGATCCAAAGATCCACTGAGCTTTTTAATGCACCAAACAAAACCCAAATAGATAAAAATACATTTTAGTGCCCTATATGCAAACAAGCACGTGAAACGATGATGTTTTCCCGCCCGATGAGTGGTGTGTATGGGAAAAAATGCAAAAAAGGATTTCATCTTTTCGTCTCATTCAATTCATCACTATCACTCTCAGCTATTTTTGCAAATTGTAAAAAGATGGGGAAAGGGTTTGGGAGAGGCGAGGGAATCGGTCCACCTACCTACTACATAGTACTCGATAGCGACGAAGAGGAAAGGGTAAGTTGCATAAAAAAATGGATTAAATAAGTTTATCGATTAATAATATTGTATTTACAAATGTTTAACTTTAATTGCTGATTTTTATTCCTTATTCTTTTTTGACAGGGACACTGACAGTGATGGTGGAGAGGAAGGAGAATTCGACGAAGAAGACGAGACAGATCTGGATGAAGAAAATGACAATGCCGACGACCGGGAGAATGATTACGAAGACGGCGATGATGTTGATTAAACCCAAATCATCTTCTCCAATTAGTTTTTTTATATTAAACTTTAGTGTAGCGTGTACTGTAGTGTAGTACCCACCCAGTTTGTAGTCTCGTCTATATATTTAGTTCAATATTATTATTACGTAGCATGTTACTTATATAAATAAGTTTACCTGGTAAAAAATTAAATAATCTATTCCTTTTACTAATTCACGTAGAATACTGTAATTACTTTCTTTTCTAATTATAAACTGTTTTCGCACAAACACTTATACCATAGCTGCAGTCTCTATTACAATCATAAAATCTTAGTCTGCAATAAATAAAACCTATTTTAGTAGCATGTTAGAAGGTAGAGAGAAACAGAAGTCTCGTCCAGCAAATCTCTCCTAAAAGCGCTGCGCGCTGCAATGCTGCATGAGGCTGACCGTCATCAATAATTCTTAAAGCTTTGGAGATAGTTATTTATGGTATTGGTATTCGAAAAACAGCGAAATGTTGTAATTGTACATATAATGTCAGTGTCATGTTTTGAATACAGCAAGCACGGTACATGTGCGAGCGAATGATATCACAAACAAGTTTTTTGCTGCTTCTTTCTTTCTCTCTCTGACAAGTCATTTAACTTTGTAAGCATTCCATACCTAAGTTGTTACTTAAACGTGAGTAAACTCTATTGTTGAATGTCGATTTTGTGATGTTGTTGTCCATTTTCGTTCTTGAAAATATCCTCTCGATCAAAGTTCAATATTTTATGGTTTTATTACGTCACATCATCCAAAATGGTAAACAAAACCTGTAGACTTGTGTCAGTTTCAAGCGAAACTCCTATCATTTCACTTTCATTCGCTTTTAGTTCTACGAAAATGTATTTTGTGAAGAATCGTACAGCCTCCTTTCATGTAACATTTCTGGTGATTTTGTTATCCATTTCACAGGCCATTCTATCCAGGAAAGATTCTGTGAATGAGAATGATGCTGGAAAAAACGGAAAAAATCAAAACCAGAAAGGTGACGACGGGAAAAGGATCCATTCTCCTTTTCCACCGATCTTTGTGGCTCATCGAGGTGACCCCATTCTCGGTCCGGAACATACCATCCCAGCTTACGACATCGCCATGAGACAAAACGTGGATTTCGTTGAGCCAGATCTCGTTCTAACCAAGGACAAAGTTTTAGTCTGTCATCACGACATAACTCTCCGAGAAGGAACAGATATTGCAGACAAACCTGAATTAGCTCCTCTTATGAGAAAAAATATTACTTTGTTTCTGAAAGGGAGGAACGAAACCTTGTTAAATGACTGGCTCATCTCAGACTTAACTATCGAGCAAGTGAAAACATTAAAAGTTAACCAAATTAAGGGAAAACCCCGAACTCAGTACTTCAATGGGATGTTTGGAATACCCTCCTTCCATGAATTTATTGATGCCGTGCATAGAGACACTTGGGAAAGGGAGCAAGTCAAAATCAAAAATCCGAAAGACCAAATTTTCGTGGTGGGTATAATGCCGGAACTGAAACATGCCGAATTTTACAACGATCTCTTCCAAACTGAAAATCTTATGGAAAGCGTCTTCTTATCTGACTTGGAATCAAATGGTTATCTAAACGATTCCTGTGTATACGAAGGTACCGAAATCCCATGCAGCCCTTTAATCATTCAAAGCTTTAATCTGAAAACAGTTGAATTACTCAAGAAGGAGGCGAATCTTTCCACGATGACTTTACTGGATACGCGCTACCCTCAATATTTGACTTATCATGGAATGGCAGAGCTCGCAAATGTCACTGGAACAGATTACGTTTCATTATGGAAGGATTTTCTCTTCGTAAAAACCGGAATTGAAGCGGAAATGAAATATAAAGGGATTAATTATGACAAAGAAGAGATCCAAAAATTCGGAGGTTTCATATTACCCCAAGAGATTGTGAAGTATCTCCATAGTTTAGGATTGAAAGTAGCAATTTATACGATTTATCAGTCTCGCGAGCCTGGCAAAAGAGGATGCGTAAAGGAATGTGTGAATGACTCGAAGGAAGTTGAATTGGAATACTTTTTTGAGATGGGAGTGGATGCCTTTTTTGTTGAAGGAATCAGCGAAAGCTTGAGGATTAGGGATAAATACTTTGAATGCTGTTGTGGCAAAGGAAAAAACGATGTGAATAGCTCCGCAAAAATGAAGGGATCTTCGATTTCAATAGATTTTTTGTGTTTAATGGTTTTGCTGATGTTTTATTACTAACAATTAAAAAGACAAACAAAGTAATGCTAATTAAATATACTTAACTTGAAAATCGTCGCCCCCAAGGATTTTTAGGCCGACATTTGCCATGCATGCAGTAATGAGTCTTGTTATTACATCGGTTTCCGCAGTTTGCTGGAACTGGCCATAGATTCTGTACAAAGAAAAATGTTATACGTATTCAATTCTACATTTTATGGTTTGCAGGTTTTTGGATAATTATAATTGTTGACAGTTAATGTTAATCGAATTAGAATTACAATGTTACTTGATACAACAAATATTAACTTACGTTAGGGCCTATCCCATCTCCTTCTAAACGATCATCGCCATCAGCCTGTTGAAAAGCATTACAATTTTTAATTTTGAATATTTGAATTTTTAATAATTTTATAATCTCTCTATATTCCAATTATTTGACTGTTCAGAGTTAATTTTTGTTTAAAATAAACGAATACCTGTACAAAAAAATCACAGAATGCGAAGAATTGTAAGGCCATTATAATTGCTAGAAGAAGAAAGTATGATTTTGGCATTTTCGTTTTCATACAGAAAAACTACTGCACCAGCACCACACAATTCTGCGCTACGTACGTAAGATCGATTCGCGAATTAAATTGTTTCAATAAATCTTAAATCAGTATCTGCCAATTTAGATTGAAAGAAGGTAGAGCAATATTTGTTTTAAATTTACGATACGCTGCACTGTTGTGTGAAGTGCGACTAATTCATGACCTATGGCTTGCCTTGTTCTTACGATTATGATTATTTATTCACACCCAGAAAATTTCTTATTCACTGAGTAGCCAGTGCAGTAGTGCTAAGACCGATACAGCCACAATAACACAAAACAAAACATTTGACTGGTTTTGGTTTTACAATAGCAGACTGCCTCGAGCAAAACTAATAAATATTTGCAAAGTGAAGAAAAAGTGAGCAATTTTGTAATCTCTGCAGTAGGTACACTATGTCTTGCACAACAATAAGGAGAACCAAAAAATGAATATGAGCTCATATNGCAGTAGGTACATCATGTCTTGCACAACAATAAGGAGAACCAAAAAATGAATATGAGCTCATATACAATATTCCATAGATAGACAAAAAAGCTAATCACTTCAATTCATGACAAGGCATTTTCATAGAAGGTAGAACTAATACTGAATAACTGATTAAGCTGTGTAACAAAAGACCAAAATGCATATTATACCTGGTGCAAATGTAAGTGGGAGAGGGGTGAAACTCCTCAGGGCTCAAAACAATATTGATAGATTGAATTGATTACTCATCCGCAATGAAAGGCAGATTGGATAACGAAATAATATTTTCGTGGTAATAAAAGCCGTTTCTGATGTGATTTAATAGAATGATAGTTTTAGTAATACCTATACCAGAATTTTCATATATGTTTTAAAAAAAAAACAAGCGAAACAAATCTTTTCTTTAGTAAACCAATACTGACAAACGAAACTTTTCCGCTATCCTCTTGTAGAATAACGATTTATGTTTGTGAATGTCAAATGTCTGTGTATTGACATTACCATCGTCATTATATTATATGCAAATTAATGGTGAATTTTATCCATCTCATTAATTTTACAAGGTGCATCTACACTTCTCCTACTATGCACGATGACATATTATTATGGTCCTGGTATTGTATAGCGGTAACGGGATAACCTCATCATAACTATCACTGACATCCAGAAAATAACATCCTTTTTAAAATTAGTTTAATTGTCCACGTCATTTTTGCTATGTGAAATAAATGAAACGTAAGCATATTTCGATATGAAAAGGTAAGTACACGACATAAAAAATTACATCGTATTGCAAAGTAGAAATTTTTGTACGTAAAAAGTTATAAAAATGGGGCAGCGTGAGACGAACTAAACTTTCATAAGCATTTATTGTTTCCAGTTTAATTATGAATATCCCGTTGTCCGTCTAAATTGTTGATTGAAATGCTGGTCATTTCTATTTTTATTTGGGAGTGTGGGAACTACTTAGGTAATTATTTCCCACGCTCTGCTAAAACGCGCTGTGCGGCGATTTATCACCATTCATCAAGTGAGTGACCTTTGACCTGAATTTTTTTTACCCTTGCAAGATCATCAATAATTTAATAATTATCGTACATAAAACATTGCATTTATTTGTTGAACACTTTGTTAACTCTTTCAATTAATTTTTTATCATCACTTTGCAAAATATTAGCATTCTACTTGGGTACAAGTACATTTCACTTTTCGATCTCCCATCTCCATTCCATTACATTATGTGATGATGATCTAATCCTAATAAGCATCCCTAACAGAGATGCAGGCATGATCAACACAAATTCTTGGAAATCAGTCAATCTTTGCACTCTGCTGCTGGGCTGGGAGGTCTTTTACTGAGAAACTGGAATTAAGTTATTAAACTGTCCAGTGTCCAGTACACAGTGCATTCAATTCAATTCAATTAAACAAGCTTGTGCAAAACTTGCACAATATTATCTAAGTGCAAGCAACGAAGCATGCTTTGGAACATCAATCAACATCTTTTTTTTTTTGTTAGATCTTCTTCGTTTAGTTTTAATTTTGATATGGTTTTACGAATTAAGTCAACATGCAGACGCCGGATTTGCCACATTTTAAGTATTTAAACTACTCTAAACGAAGACAATGCTGTTTACTGGTTTACTCTAAGGATGAACTAATAAATAAACTCAGTCATGCAAAAGGTGCTTACGATCTAGTCTGCATTTTGTCTAGAATGGGTGCAGTCGTAATCAAATACAAATTTTGCAAGAAAATTGCACTAGTAGTGCCACTGCCCCACCACATAATATGTCAGTGCTGGTGCGAAAACCCCATTTGAAAATGTCCAATAAGTTCATCATCTTCTTGTTACTGTTCTTCTTGATTTCTCTTTTTAGTCTGTTAACTTCCGGAAAACCGTGCCGGCAGGTATTGAAAACACGTTGAGCTCATTATATAATTAAATTAATTACCTATACATTATCCGATGTTTAAAAAAAGCAAATGTTATATTCAGAACAAAATTTTCTTTGTGCTATTGCTGCAGACCCCATCGACTACTGCAACTACCTCACGTTACGATGACGATGGGATCAACCCTGTAATAGTAATTACTGTTATTACATTAAATACATACTTCATTTTTAAAAGCGCTGAAAATTTTAAATTATTTAGCGTTGAACATTATTCCTTCTCAGCCTGTTCAGGGTGTTCCGGAATGTCGATCCAGCTCCGACTGCTCTCAGAATCAATATTGTCAAAATCGTCGTTGCGTAAGAATATCTGGGGGGTTGTAGAAATGATTGTGAAAGAAATATCAAGAATCAAGAGTTAAATTTGGAATATGGAAGTGTTTCTCCTTCGCACATACTTTTATTTTTGACTGAATCAAAATAAAAAAAGCATAGAAAATATTTTCATTTTCATTTAAAAATCGAACAAGAATGCTTTACATCTTTAAATTAATTAACGATTTTATACTTGAAATTTACTGTTATTTAAAATGCTGATATTTATTGCACTGTACTTCAGTGAATTACATCCTAGAAATTGTAGCAAACGATGGCAGATAAATAACATCATCACAACATCAACTAAAAGTTGTTTTCAGTACAAGCTTGTTTAGACCAATTTTAAGCTTACCCTTCCTTGCGCACGTTGCATTACAACAGCAGACAATAGACAATTCGTTTTAATGGGATCCCATCAGTGGCCTCGCAACCTACAGAACCCTGTGGGGGACAAGGGGTATCCCCTTAATGTATTAATTTAACACAGTGTCCCACCCCGTAATGTATAAGTTTCAA
>JAHZNJ010001525.1:0-10236 GCA_027744475.1 Lepidocyrtus cf. sotoi NNG-2020 | reverse complement strand
TCGTCCGTCATTTAGTTGCAGTTAATTTTCAATCAAATCAAGAGAGAGCAAGTTAATAGGTATTCAGAGGAGAGAGCGCATTAAGATCCGTCGTCATCATCATCAACATCAGCAAACATGAAGAAGATTAAGAATTTTATAACCAGAACAAAAACAAGGTGATGCTAAAAGAGAGAAGGATGAAATGAAGGATGAAGGATCTAATTATTATGGCAGCAGCAGCAACTAAATACATTACCGACAGATAATTGGTCTTGGTCTTATAGATATCTGCAACAATAAAGTGTATATTTATATTTAATTAAATTAACTTCTGTGAGCGAGCGCACTGCTTGCTATGGTATGAGCATTCGAGAAATGATGAAAAATGTATTGATACTTCTCGTTCACGTTCTACAAAAGTGAACTCACCTATTATGGGATGCTGTGCGCACTTAGACTTTTTGCTAAATGCCTAATTAGTTTACGGCATGCTACATAAATGCATACGGCTCTGCAGCTGCTGTGTTCTACTCTGGTTGTGTGAGAACAGAAAAGATTTAAAAAATTATATTGTACAGCTATTTTAGATGCATTTTTGCGTAAACGTGATGTGAGTATAGATATAAATTAACAAATTGCAAAAATGATATAAAAAGTAAAATTGTTTTGAGATATCAAGAAAGATAATGCGTTTTATGTTTTATAACAAACCACTAAACCAGACTTACATACTTACTAGAAAAGGGGGATATTATCTGCTAAAACGAAACTTTTGCCTTAAAAATCAGAATCTGCCGTTCTCTCAAATCTGTCCATCATTCGCCCTATGGAGCTCCATTAAGAAAAAGTAAAAGTACGTCAATTTAGCAACCTCGAGACCAAAAATCTTCGCAACAGACAGTTTAAATGATAAATGAACGATCTGTGATAATTTATTGATAAAATGTAGTGTAAGAACAATTATTAATTAGGAAGCTCATAAGTAATTCAGAAAGGCAAAGTGAAACACTTCTTGGTTGTTGTGGGGGTGGATTTTTAACAAAGCTGGTGGGTGGATACCGTAATTGCAATCCTCTCTAGTCTATTCCATTCCATGACTATTTTAGTTCTTCTAAGTGATTCATGACTGAACGAGATCACGGCGACATTAATTAACCATCATATAAAGTAAAAGCTTTGCCAGGTAAGTTTTCGTGAATGATTTCTAGATTATTATTTTTCATTTTTTGGAACTATTAAGTATATAGTGTGATTTTTTAACAAGAACAACATGATTTGTTATTGTGTATTGCAGAGGAGTCACAAAGATTGACAAATTGATACTTGAATGGGTGGTAATAGTCTCAATATTCTGCAATAATCAGCTATGGAGGAGGAATTGGCAGCAGAACAGTNTTTTTTAACAAGAACAACATGATTTGTTATTGTGTATTGCAGAGGAGTCACAAAGATTGACAAATTGATACTTGAATGGGTGGTAATAGTCTCAATATTCTGCAATAATCAGCTATGGAGGAGGAATTGGCAGCAGAACAGTTAAAAGATTTTTGCAGGCGACATGGATTGGCTAAAGACGGTTATTTGGACGAGACTGAGCTGCTCACCGTATGTCAATGCATTGGCCTCCAAGTTTCCGATGAGGTAATTTGTCTTGACTTTTGTAATTGAAAACTGTCTAAATACTCTAGTGTATTTTGTATTGTAATAAAAATATTTTACTTATTTACTTGTTTTTTATATAGATGATCAAGGAGCTTTTCGAAGAGCTTGATGCGGATAACGATGGGCGTGTCTGTCTCTCTGAACTTAGTCAAATGCTGAGAGGGATGCAAGATAAACTTCCACCTTCACCAGAAAAAAGCAAGATAAAAAATGACACCACCAATAATTCTTCGCCTCCGCGACCTGTTGGAAAAGCAACCAATGGATTTCCTAGCATTCCTGTCAATGAACGAGGTGCATTCTCCATATTGGATCCTGACAATACAGGTTTTGCAAAAGTTGGGAGGGTTCTGGATTTGTGGTCTCAGTTAGGAATAGGAGAAAGTGAAAGCACCCGACTTTTGTCCGACCTGGGGTTTCCCTCAAACTCTAAATCACATTCCATTAATCTTCAGGACCTGGCTAAATCAGTAGAGGATGAAACCGATCATTCCAAAGAAAGGCTACCTTTAATATTCCAAGTTGCGCTACTTTCGTACCGAACAGAAGCTCAGTTCATGAAAACCCTCTGTGAAAGCATAGAATGTGAAAGAGACAAGTTTAAAGCAGACATTTTAGATGCCCATCAACGTTCTGCACTGATTGCGCAGGAGGTTGACGAACAAAACGCAAGGCTGGAAAGGAATAGTCAAATGGTTATTAGGAAGATGGAAATGAAACACATCGAACAAATTCAAGATATTCAGGATCGTTATTCCGTAGAGAAGGAATCTCTTCAACAAGCTTTACATTTCGCAGAGGTGAAAGTTGGGGAGCTTCAAGGAGAAGACGCGAAACTTAAGTCACAAATCAGTAAACTCAATGAGGAAAATGACAACCTTGAAAAGGAATTAAGCAATTTAAATACTGAAATCACAAATATTAATCGAGCAAAGTCCCATTTGGAGCGCGAAGTAACACGTTTCATCGGACTGGAAACGCAACTTCAGGAAATGGAACGAAAATACGTCGAATCTTTAACATGTAACGACAGTAAACTTAAAGAGACTTATGCGGAGATGCAAGCTCTCAGAGATCAAAATGACGAGTTGTCTATGCAGCTGGAATCAGTTCGAGAAAGATTGCGGAGTATGGAATCGACACAAACAAAGGAGAAAGAGAAACGGGGCTCTATTCATAAGAAAAGGAAAGGTCATACTAATAATTGCAGCTGCAGCACCAAAAACGCTTCGAATTCACAAGAAACTCAAAGTCATTGTAATGGAAGTAGACAGTGTTCTGCTGATTCAGAGGATGTGCCAGTAAATAAAATGGGAAAATTTTATTGTATGCATAAAGAAGGAGATACATCTATAGAATGTAAGCAATATCTAACGATTTTTTGTAGCAGCTACATATATTCTGAATCTAATTCTGAAGCGTTTGATTAGAAGCTCATTTACTACGCGTCTTTGTATTAGACAGCTAAATCAACCTCTTTTTTCTTATTATATTCCCTTTCTTTTAGACGGAGAAGAATGTGACAGTTCCTTGGAACAAGCAGTATCCGCTCCAACTTCAATAAGTAGTTGTAATAGCAGAAACAACTTGGATCACAGAATGTCCTCTAGCGCTGGCAGTATTCCAAGTCCACCTCATCAGCCCATTTCTATTGTAAGTTTAAACAAGCACGAAATGAGTTTTATGTTTAGTAAGGTGGAAAAAGGTTGGAGAGGAAGTGGCAAAGCTAATTATTTTTATTTTCACTTTCGGTTTGACGTGACGAATGTCCTCGTTTTTCAGTTCATGAGCTGAATGCAATCACAATTACGCTACGCTGCTGTTTTAGGTTTTACGCTCATTTTGATTTTGTTCTTCTTCTTACAGAGATTAGCTGCTTGTATTGGAGAAAGTTCAACAGATCCCATCTTAGCAGATGACGAAGAAATGGACAGTGAACCGTCGATATCAGCGATTGAAGAACGTTTAATGATGGGGCAAACGGAGAAAGATTGTGCGAGCTTAGAAAGTGAATTTTGCGCTGTGGCAAAGGCAAATGCATACGAACGTTCTATTAGCAATAACTCACTGCACAGGAGCTTCATTATCAATAGTTCTTCTCCATTTGGAATGGTGACCATTACAAAGCCAACAGTGTTTGACAAGGGTACTCAAATTGAGCCCTTTACTCTTTTGACTACCAGCCACATCGGAATACAAACAATGACGATGGATTCAACCTCGGATCCGAAGACAATCAAGCAGCTTACTGAGCAGATATCTTTGGCGAAGAAGAAGATGAATGATATGAAGTCAGCGTATGAAAAGGAAAATGGTGAATTAAAATCCCGTTGTGTGAACAGGACAAGATAGAAGCGGACGAGCGGCTGCAAGATTTACTGCTTAAAATCAAAGAATACGAAGAGCTAGTGTTATCACCTACAAATAATATGAGTGACAGACTTCCACCAATAGAGGAACGAGCTAGTCTTGAAAGGCAAGTAACGGATTTGGAAGAAGAGTGCGAGGTGTTGAGAAATGAGATAAAATCAACAAAGTTGGAGCAAGATTCTGTGATAACTACCTATCAACGCAGCTTTGAAGTAAATAAGCTAACAACAAAAAATCCTACGATTTAATTTTGCGTTTATTCTGATATGATTTTAATGTAATTGTAAATTGTCATTAGTCTAAGCTGAAGGAAGAGTGTGCCAATCTAGAACAACAGGTTATAGCGCTATCAAAAAAGTGCCAAGATTATGAACGTAGACTTAGCGCCTTAGCCGAAGAAGGTAGGTAGAGGTAGAATAATTGAATCATTTAGCCTTAAAACTTTCAATATTGTTACCTATCTGCAATTTCAGATTGTGCTAAAAAAAAACTTTAAACTTATGTTGCAGAACGTAGTACTATTGAAGAAAATGGCATGATGGACCTCCTAAAAGAACGAGTCAAGCATCTTGAATTCCAACTACGGAGTCAAGAAGAAAAGTTTAAGCAGCAGATTAGTTTATTGGAGTCCACGATAAATGAAAGAGAAGCTATATATAAAAAATCTATTCCAGATGTAAGAAAATACTATTTTAGCGTGGTGCTTATACTATTAAACTCTTTGAGTTTGTTGCGGTGTCATTTTACAAAGGTTTGTTTTTATTCATAATGTTCGTAGCTTGCAAAACCACTTTCACCTCAGTTCGGTCAGAACAATTGGAGTAACGAGTACATCAATAACGCGAAGAGCAAAAGCTTGTTGGAAATGCTGCATAATTCACAAAAACCGGAACCTATTTGGCCACAAAAATTTTCTTCTGTAACTGATAAAAGCTCGAGCTTGCCTTTCATACCCGCCGTTGATCCAACGACGTATGCAGTTCAACCGGTAAATAAATTATTAATTTGGTTTTTGCTTTTCACTTTTTACCTGATTTCTTTTATTGCTACACGTTATTTATTGATATTTTTTGGCAATTTATTTATCTTATTTATGCTTTTCTGGTGATTGGAAACAGAGTGCTTGGGGATCTCTTTCCCCATCTTTTCAACCTGATCATGCTTCATCGTGGGGCGTGCCTCCGTCAGGGGGACCCATGCCAACCATGAAGAAAGCTTGGTGCCATGTTGAGTTGGGCTGGCTTCAAAGTCTCCGTTCAAAGTTGAAGCAAAAGGACGAGCAATGCTATCTTCTTCAGCGTGCTCTTCACCAAAAAGACACCCAGACTGAAAAAATTGTCACTGGTCAGCAGATTTCAAGTGTTTCTTCTATTCAAGATTATCTCAATGCAATTTTACTGCCTTCTCATTACCGTCAACGCCTTCGTCCACCACGGCTGTAGCTAATATTTAACCACGCTGATATGTAATATGCTGTAGAATTATAACAGAAAATCACTGTAGTTGCTGTAATATTTTTAAATCAGCTCACTAGTAGCTGATATGCTTTGCCGTATAAAACTCGTGCCTTTTTAGTTCTTACAGTTATGTAGTTAGTTAACCTTGTAGCAGATATGCTTGCTTTAGTGTGCTTGTGCTTCAAAAGTGTTTTCTTGTATGTCTACTGTGCGTTGGAACATGGAGCTAATTTTGTGTTTTTAATAGAACTAAAATATCGACATGAAGTGGAAGTTTCTAACTGGGAAAGCTTGATGCAAGCCAGTCAAGAACTCTTAAGGCAGCACGTTGTCAAGCATAAAGACCAGGTACGTTTTCACCCTTTGCCTTGCCTTTGCTGTACTTTCACCCGGTGAAAGTTCCCGTAGAACTAAAACCACAGGCGTTTTAGTAAAATATCTTTTTTTTGACATCACAGGCAGAGAAACTGGCACATTCGGACTTGTTACTGAAAGATTTGTGGGTGGAAAATGCAAAATTGATGGCAGCTCTGAACGCAACGGAACAAAGAGTGATTCAACTGGAAAATCTGCTAAAACTACAAATGACAACCGCCTCGTCTCATTCTTATCATCATTACTACAGTCACAACAATCATTCCTCCAGCTCCCCAGACGCTCCGTACCATCATGGAATAAATCCCTTTAATAATAATAATAATACTAATCAAAGTAGTAGTATCAACAACACAAATAACCTCTCCTCTCAAACTACCGCCATACCGTCTGCTCCCCTCAGTTTACCGCATCAAAGCAGTCATTTTAATATTTAAACCGTAATATTTGCTTAGGACCGACTTACAAATGTAAGAATAATACAATTTACGTGTACCATGTACCTTGATAAATTATAAATAATTATATAAGTAATAATATTGTGTAAGAAGAAAAACATAGTTTATGATTTAACGTTTAAGACTTTAGAAGAAAATCTCTATATAACTTTCTACTCAAAATAATAAACAAGGCTGCACTACCAGACAGTGCTCTTTTCTTTTTCTTCAACTACCTCTGTCCTTACAGTACCGTACCATTTTAGAATTAGACCATATCATTCTCTCTGAGTATAGATGTTTTATTTTGAAATGACAGAAATAACCTTATATGCTAATTACTTAACGTTACCAAAAATGATGAGTGCTATTGTCATTATATTAACAAAACATATAATATGTCCGCAAATCTAATTATAGTTATTTCAAGTTCCACTAATATCGCGATACATCGTTTGTGAAAGAACAAAAGAGTCAATATTTATGTACACCTGTAATTGTTGCTTAATTATATTAATAATAGTGTAAATGAATAATAGAACAGAGTCAAAATTTGCCTTACACTCGTTAGATTTACACGGATCGCTAATTGCCTAAATTGGTCAGTTAGACCTGGTCCAACGCAACGACTGGGCCTGTGTAGCTCACAGTTGGAATATATAGTGCCTCTCACCGACCAATGACAACTACAACCAAATAAGTAAATGGTAGCAATTAACACTAATAAAAATAATAACTCAACTTTAACTCACATTACTGTTTAAAAATTGTATTCGTTTCAATGATTCGTAAAGGAGAAAAGAATCATACAGAGAAGTATATCATCTTATGTTATGGGTTGGTGAAAACATAACCATACCATTTAACTTAACACACTCTTTCAAGTCATATCGTCTCTGTAAAAATAGAAAAACTAGAAAGTTATTGTAAAGTAAAGCTTTTTACTATCTGACAGTGTTGTGTCATAAAAACTAAATCCATCCATTTAAGCCTGGGCCTTAATAATTCGAAAGTTTTTGAATACAAAATAAGGAAATAAAATAGTGTGCAAAATGAAAAAATCAATAATTGATTGGACAATGTTTAATGTTTAACAATAATAGACAATTTTGTATATTCCTTTTTATGAAAACGTGTAATTTCGAACAAATGAATGATAATAAAAAAGAGTATTGTGATTTTGATCTACGTTATCGTAAACAGTAATTAATTATCTGCACAAACAGCGTTTTATTTACTTAAATAAAAACATTATGCAACGAATGAATGCGTCGAAAGTTTGTTTCATATTGAGCAATAGGATAAGGTACGACAAATATAACAAGCATACTGCCCATAAATACTCTAACTCTTCTGAAAACATGTTATTTATTTAATTTATGAATAGAGAAACTATTAGCTCGTTTTGTTTGCAGAACTAAATGGGGTACAATTTAATATTTTGTCATTTTATTTACAAACGCTATGCTTATCAGCGATTGCTGATTACATCTTCAAACTTTACACTTACCTATATGAATATTTTGAATTAATAGAGCAGAGACATCGCGCTTTAAAAACTGGAAAAATACGTATTTGTTAATCTTGCTTTACTCTGGTTCTGGCTGGATTAATAAAATATCTGCAATTTGAAGGCTTTGTTTAATGCTGGTGTTGACTAGATGGAATTCATTTGCTAAAAAAAACTTAATTATGCATCGCATTTGTCGGCATCGCGTCGAAATCAAGATTTGTTGCTGAAAATTCATGCTAAAAATTCATATTTGGTATATAGCGTAATAGCGTGTAGCACGAATTCATCAATTGACGATTTTTAGTAGTTCACCTATATACACAGTATTCTATTCATCAACGAACGTTTAGATTAATGTGGAGGGACTACTGACTATGATGACTAAAAATTCACGCAAGAAATACATAATGTTATTAAAAACTGTTACATGCGATGCATGCATGCATGCATGATGCAAAGGCATAGCACTTGAAAAATAAGACGAAGAAAGAAAGAATGAAATGAAATACTAGACGAATATCCTTTACCCAACAAGAAGAAAGGGTTTATCTATTTACTAGGTTTCTGCTTTGCCATTGTATACAAGGACTTTATAGAAATTCAACACTCTTCGGTTTGGTTATGTATGTTTAGGGGAGCAAGAACCTTGTTTTGCTTGCAGGTTGCAGAAAAGAACTCCACCATGACATGCTCACAAACTCAACGCAAACAAACCCAACACAACTCTTTCATTTCATATTGCAGCATCATCGAATCGGCTAATATTCCTTTTTGTAAGACGTTTTGGATTGAGCTTTTATGTTAAAGGGGAAGAAAAACTGTATTACTCATACACGATACGCAGTACTTAAGTACGTACATAGGTATGTGTCTATCCTTGTTCTTATCAAACTTCAACAGTTTTATTATCAAACTCCTCTAACTCTCCTCCAAAATTTAACCCTTTTTTACAGAGTAAGTGGAGGAGCTTCATACAAGAAGCACGCAGTCTTCTCTTACCAAACGCAAACTTACGATATTTCTCTTCATTCGATTAGCTTTTCTGTAGAATTCTTTCATCGTCATAATAATATGAACTTACATGAGAGGAGAGAAGCACAGTGCTGAGCTGAGCATTGCGTTTTGTGTTGTTATTGTGTTGCCTCTGCTGTTGTACCTAATATCGTGTTACAATTTTCTTTGTTTGATCAAGTTAGGCAAGTAAAGCAATTGTTACTATTATGCTCTCACACACTCACTCTCTATAATATTATATCTGTAACTCTTATGCATCATCATCATCATATTGCACACAAATACACTTCTACTTCTACACCTTTCCGTGCAATAAAAGAGAATGTTTGTTACTTTACTCAAAGGGGTGAGAAAAAACGTGAGGAGAGAATCTACAAATAAAAACTGTATGTAATATGTAGTAAGTTTTGGTTTGCACAGAAAACATATAGGTTTGGCTTTACTCTTTACTTACTCACACACATCACATCACATCACATATCCATCACCATAATCAGTATTACGAATGAACTAACGAATGATGATGATATTATTTTACTTTTTTTTAGGTAACCCCCTATCCTATCCTTGGCTTCTATATCCATTTTTTCACTTCTGTTCTCATAATACCCATAATATGCATCCATTACTAGAAAAGCCTTCCTCTCGTTCCCCTTCTTCTTCTTCGTAGTAATATGTATAACGTTTTTAGTGTTAGAGAGAAGAAGGCTACAAACATAATCAAACTGGCTCTGTATTCCATTCTATGCATTTATTCTCTCTTTTTTCTCTATCTTTTGAGCATATCGTCGTTTTTCTGCTCACACAAAGACGAAAAGAGTGAAGCTCACTTTAGTTCGTTCATTGCTGCTGCCTTATAAACATCTCTGAACCAGCGTTACACATTTCATCCAGGTAAAAATACATACAATAGTCTATATCTGAGTATAGCCGTAGTATAAAAAAATATACAGAAAAAGCCGTTTTTCTAGCTGGAAAACCTAATTAAATTGAGGTAGTCTAATAATTGAATAGTAATTAGCTGTAAGAGGTGTATAGCCACAAAATAATTGAGTTGTTATTTAAGAAAAGTTTCAAAGAGAAGAGGAAAGCAAGTGTTTTCAGTTGAAGAATAAAAAAGAGTTCAGTCCACTCGACAACACGCATTTTAATTTGACATGAGAAAATGCAGATTAATTGTGCGTAGCTCTTAACAAAATTTATAAAGAATTAATCATCGTTATCGTGTATTTTCCTAGCTAGATAATATTTTTAATGTCAAAGAAGGATTTTTGTGCGGTGAAAGCATATTTGCTTCACTTGTCAAGTGTTGATATTCAGGATGAAAATTATATTTCTCTCCGACAATGATGAGTAATGTACAATGTACATACATGCATCGCTCCAACATAAAAATACAGTTTCCCGACGACGTAATACCAGTGGA
>JAHZNJ010001524.1:0-10466 GCA_027744475.1 Lepidocyrtus cf. sotoi NNG-2020 | reverse complement strand
CATCACCTGAACTGCCATATCGCAAAGAAGAACTCGAACGGAAAAAATTCTGACAACACATAAATTAAATATGATGAGATGAAGCTACATCATCACATTATTATTATCTTTCCATGTAGTAATGTAAAGTAATAAGTGAGAGTGAAAAGAGGGGTGACGTTGATGATTGATTCCATTTTCCAAAAAAAGTTACAACAAGAAGACGAGGACGATAATGATCATGATGACTAGGAGGATATTATATAATATTATGATGGAAGTTAGTTTGATTTTATAACACTTTGTTGATGCGTACGTAACAGCAACAGCAAAATATTTTATATAACGAAATAATAGTGTCACACTTTTCTCCTCCTGTCAATCCCTCTTTTCTTTCGTGGTCCTCCTCTCCTGATTCCATTTTTACAGAGACATGTGGCGGTGTTGTTGTGTGCTCCATAAAGAGCGACGGAGTAATACTACTGGATTCGCTATAACGTTCAATCATCATCTCTTTTCATCTTTAGCTTTAGCACCACAAAAACATTCACTCACAACAACCACTACTGCGACTGCTAAAGTTTGCATATTTTTTTCAAACAATTAATATTTACTCAGATTATTGAGCACATTTTCAACAACTCTTTACTCCTATGCTGCTTACTAAATGTACATAATAACAAGTGAATCAGCCCAAATACCGCATATCAGCCACCAGAAACAGATAAGGAAATATTGAATGAGATGAGATAGTATTCCATTGTAATAATCAACAACGTCAACTACGCCACGCCATCATCACCGAATTCACATAATATTTAATATTATAACAACGATAATATGACAGAACGAACCACGTAGCAGGAGCTGCAGCAGCAGTAATAAAAACTTGGAACTTTATGCATAACAATCAATCATGGTCTACCCAAAAATATTCATGGAAAACGAGAGAAAAACCTGTGATGATTCTGTAAATATTGCAGAAGTAAACTTAACTCCAAATGAGTGAAGTGAACTATGAGCGTACTTCAAACAAAGCTTATTATAATATAATGATGATGCGACGCGCATACAATTTTAGTTCAATCCATCCAACAACAGCCAAAAACTTTACAAGGAAGTTAACTCCCGTTTGCTTGCTAAAGAGAGGAGAACCTTTATAAACAAACAGGAATAGTAGGAGTAGCAGTTTATTGTAAAGTATTTGATGAACACCATTCTAAAATATTAACTTATTCATGAATCGCAGTAATTTTCGTTAATCGGCCGAGGAGAATGTGTCGCAGAGCAGCATTAGTGGAGCTAAATACGACTACTACGACAACAATGATGTGTCATCAACTCATTTACCTCCTAGTCCGGTCTTCACATTGCACTTATATCATTATCTTTAATGTGTACAATCCATTTTCATATTCATTATCACAACTAGCCCAGTAAACTGTTCTCTTTTTGGGTGACTTGACTTGGCTTACTTGACTGCAAATAATAAAAGTGGGGAGATAATGGGTACACCGCATACACACTTATACAAAACTATTCCGTGTTCTGTCGTTGAAAAGTTGAAAGAAACATTATCATCATAAGGACAAAGAAAAATTAACCGTATAGTACAGTTTCAAAGTTGAATTGGTTCAAAGAGCCGTTTTCTGCTATGTCACATTCATATCACCATCATATTGCTGTTTCAAGTGCCATTTAATGTTTCTCATGAAGAAATAAGCATTTTAGTATTTATTTTTTTCAAGTGGAGAATCACCACGAGGAAAAAATTAGCGTTTACTGCTATGAGTGTTTGTTATATAGCGGTGCTGCTCCAGTTTGCAAAATGTTCCATAGAAAAAGACCGGTTAGCGGCTACAACGAAGCCGCGATCGCGATGCGATGCAATATGCCCCATCATCAAAATTTTTGCAAGCAGATCCAAGAAAGCAGGATGGTGTCAGTATCGGCAGCAGAATTTTGCCAACCGAACCGTACCGCAAAAGGGAAACCTATTCAACTTTGTGCAATTGCATAAAGGAGCGTGAGTCGAGTTTAGTTTGTTCTGGTGCAACTATTTCTAAAAACTTACAACATGAGCCATAAAACTGACGACGATGGGATTCGGGACATACTTAATTACAGAAATACGCAGCAATATTTTTCAGCATCTTTCTCCAGAAATTTTTAAATAAATGCAATTGTGGTGAGCGGGATCATTAGATGAGGAGATCCATCCTCTTTTCCATTCTATAGTCATGTATGCATAGTCATCTCATCATTTTCATCTTTATTTGAAATCTACCAAAAACCAACCGGGTAGAATAGAAAAGCGGTTTCATCTGTTATCCAATGCTTTAGCCATCATCATAGCATAACATAATCCAGCAAAATCATGGAAGCATGAATAATAGGATGATTCTATTTACCACTTGCTTTCATTTCATTCCATATTGCATCATTCACTCTAGTCTAAAAAGGTTTAAGCCTGCGCTAGCATCAAATCAGCATAACCCAGCAAAGCATCATCATACGTAATTTTATTTTACACACTAAATACGTTTACGAAATAAGCTTTAGCAATCAAATAATCATTCTGTTAGGTTTAACCTTCTCCTGCGTGCACGTTGTCTTTCTATGAAATAATTTTAGTCTATTTTTGAATCAGCATCATCATTAACGTCTAGGAATAATAATTATGAATAACATTAGAAAGAAAATAGGAAAAACATTCCTCGTCATCCTACTGTAAAATACGGAGAAAACTGTCCCGTAAGTACGTATTACATATTAATGGCTAGAAACCAGTCATGTGTTTTGTCTGCCTGCTGTCCATTAATGTCCAGTCATTTTGCACTTTAAGTACTTGTCGATGTCGATATCATCGTCATAATCACCACCACCCAAGTCTGATAAGACGAAGACAACATTAGTTAGTGATAAGACAGAGTAATGCGTTTTCTCTGTGTTATGTTCCCCTTTGATAGATAATTATTTATGGAAAATTCACAACAAGCTGGGCTTCTCCCTATCACTCTACAACAAAATTTGATTTAGCAGACGACCAATCTACTCCTCCTGCTGCTGCTGCCTCTTTTTAGTAATCCTTCTTTTAATTTAAATGGCATATACATCAAAAGACCAAAATGTAATCTACTTCTACTAATACACAGCATATTTTATCAATACAACGCTGATTGCGTTCCATCTCTTTGACTCAGTGTGTGTGTTTTGTTGATAATACCAATACTATTTTTGATGATGATAAAAACTACGACCACCACCATATCACCTTCCACCATCCACCACCAGTCCACCACCGTCGTCGATCAAATCACTAAAAAATGCCATCCTTTCATATTATTATCATCATACCTAAATATTTTTATGCTTTATGCCCTCTTCTTTTTTTCTTCTCCACCTTGTAAAATATTGTATGATCAAGGCAAAAACAGCTTTTGACTTTCGTGTTGTGTTTTCTCAGTCTAAAAAACCAATCCAAGTTGGACGATGGAACGTGTAGTACTATTAAAATGAAACAACCTTATTCATGTGACCCCACACCAGCAGGAGCAATAATATAGGTAGTAGTAAAGCAGTAGCTAAAAAGTAGCAGCCACTACAACCACCACCACCACCACAAAGCTAGTCAATTCAATCCAAGTCCAACTCAACAAACACAACTTCAGCAGCAGCCTGAAAGCAATCAATACTATTTTTCTCCGACGAGAGAAATGATTATAATGATAGTAATAGTAATGATGATAGTATTACAGTTTGTGTATGCTTGAGTAAGTAGCAGTCGGTAGTGAAAGAAAAATCCTTCTCTTCTAATTCCAATGCGACCTCCTCCTACGAGAGAGGAGAACTGACTGACTTCTTCATATTATTCTGACATTCAGAGAGTTGGATTTTCCCCTCACACAAACATAATATAACTTTTAGAGCTGCTGGGTAGATATATAATAGCTCACTATATATTTAGCTCTTTACAATTTTGTTGTTGCGATGTGATGTTGCTTGCTATCCTCTCTCTCTCCCTACATTTCATTATGTTGACTCTACTAAAACTAAATGTAAAGTATATTTTCTATGCAGATTACTCATCAGCAGAAGAACCATCATCAGACAGAAAAAAATATGAAAGGAGAGAGAAAGAGAATAACTGACAGGAGTCTCCGCTTTATTCAATTTTGTATATATTCTGCTCTCTCTCTCCCTCTTTCTCTTTCCTATTATATTCCTCTGCTAACAACATTCCTTATTATCCCATCCCATACTTATGTTCAGAAAATAACATTGCTCGCTGAGCTCTTCGCTTCTGCGCTTGCTGCTTGTTACACAATACCATAAAACCCTTTTCTGAACAACTCAAGAGCTGGCAACGTCGCATCGCACCACATAATCGCATTCAGAAAAGAGTTGCTCTCTGCATATAATACCTACGAAACCATCAGGATATACATATGGCGAGAAAAAGGCAGCAGCAGAGCAGAAACTACGTCGTTCTTTTCAAAAATAAATCCTTAAAGATATATTTTTGTACATGTAGTGATTACCATGCTATCTCTGTGGCTCTTTTTTTATAATTTCATATTATACCAAGCAAACCCGTTAGACTTTACAAAATTGTATCAGACTTTGCTCAGTTTAATATAAATGTGCACAGCACATTCATAAGGTCGGTCGGTCGTACGGATGGACGGAATGCCTTTAAGCTGTTTTTTGTCAGAAAAGGGAGAGACGATGATGATGATTACTGAATTCGTTCAGCTTAATATTACTCACTTTTTGCTCCCGTGTGCTAGAGTTAAGAGTGCCACTGCTGCTTATTTGCTTGCAAAGTAAAGCTTGAAGTAAAGTATGTAACCTACAAAATAGCTCTTTCTATACTTCTTCATATATTATTCTCTGCTTCTTTTTACTAATACTATCACCACACCACCACCACTACCTCCATCATCATCATTTTTATTATCCATCCTTCCACTCCACTCAACACAGAACTTTTATACTCCCTCGAAACATATATATAATCATCTCAGAGAGTTTGAGAAGCGAAGGGGATATAGAGAGAGGAAAGAAGTACATCATATAACGTAATAGTAACAAACAGGGTATGCATACCTCCCCAAGGTCTTATAAGCATGTATAAGATGAACGAAAAATTCGATGGCACAAAAAAGGTTCAATTACCTACCCTCCATCCATCCACCCGTGGGAGGGGGAATGGATTTTTGGATGAAAATGGTTTCTTCTCTCTCTCTCTCTCTGTTCTATTCTATTCTACTAGCTAAAGTGGAGTGCGAGAAGCGAATTGAGTGAGTGGAGTGAATGTGTGCACTGAGCTCACTCACTCACTGAAGTAAAGAGTTTCGTAAAGTAAAATGCCATAGAAGAACATAGAAGAAGAAAGAACTTCAGAGCCAGCTAGCTCACTCACACACAAAACACGTCATATAAAAGCAAAATGGAGATAGATAAGGAGGTAGAAGTAGTAGTAGTAAGTAGGTATATATATACGTAAATATTCTTGATATTTTACTTTTGTGAGTTGCCTCCTACAAAAAAGGAAGGATCGTTACTTATATAAAATAATAATAATAGTTAGTGCTTTTGCAATGCACAAAGCATTTTCCTTTTCTCATGTCAGAGAAGAAAATATATTTTTATATTTCATTTCAGAATGTACCTACTTTACCAAGAGACCTTTCAAAAGTTTTAATATAATTCTACTTTTCTTTTATGCATTCAGCAGGAAAGGATGGAACTACTACGCATGCAAACTAGTTATAGTGGAATTATTTGTTGAAAATACTGAGAATGGTATGAAGGAAAGGAAAGGGAGGCACATACACGAGCTGACACAATGTTATGTTGTGTTGCTTGCTGCTGAATTAAAAAGTTTTCTGTAGTGCAGATGGTTATACATTATAAGGTTTCTTTTCATAATATGCTCACGTTATGTTTATGTTGGTTTCATTTCATACTTGGACAAAAGCTCTCTCCGAACCGAGACTAAACAAAATACAGTCACATATGTAAAGTCTCCGTTGTAGTACCTAAAAACCAGAATTAAACCCTATCATACATATCTGACTAACACCAACAAAGGAGGATAATCACATCCACATCAAACCAGAAAGGGTTTCATTATTATAGCGCAGCCTGACACTTACTTGCTTTGCTTGGCTCATCGTAGTTTTTTTCTACAAAAAAAGGTTTGAGTTCAGAAAAGAAAGACGTAGTTTCCTCTAATACACGTAGAGTTTTTTTATCAATCTTCGTTTCTTATCCCCTCTCCGGTCTAACCAGCCATCCATGCATCACTCGCATCCCTTCCCTTCTCTCTGTGATGTGGTAAGACCGTACATTTCCTGATAAAACTATTTATGTATAACTCTAACGTAACTTCTACACAGCCTGAGCCAAACCGTACGACGACGACGACGGAGCGGAGTGGAGGAGAGGAAAAAGATAACTTCTCTTCTTCTTGCCTCATCTTTTGTCTACCCTTCCTCCGTCTTTCTCTATGAAAAAGTCCATTTACAGAAATGTAGTAAGTATACCTACATAAAAATGTAATTTATCTATCTACATACAAAACATTCCGTATATTTTCGTCACTATAAATATATTTCTCTTATCTGTGATAATAAATAAAAAGAAAGGCATTCATTTTCAAAAGATTTTTTATATATAAGTAAAATCCTCTTTGCTTTTTATTACGTTATCTGTTCAGTTCTTGGGCTATATAAGGTTTCATAAAAAACATGGTTAAGCCCATGATAAGCTTTATGCATGTATTTCATTGATGCGATGTTTTTATATATAAAGACAAGTACATAGACTTAGACTGAGAGAGCTCTTCTCTTACTCTTTTTCTTTCTTTTTTCTTCCACTCACTCTTCTGTAAACTATTATAGATACCTAAACATATAGTAGAAATTGTAATAGTTCCACCACCTAAATAAAAACGCTTCTTTATTCCCTTGCTCCTATCTTCTATCTCCTTTTCCTACCTTTATAACATATAACGATATTATAACATCAATTCAACCATCGCTGCTGTTACTGCTGTTATATTGCAGTATTTGTGGCGGTGGTGGTGGTGCATTATCTGAAAAACAGTAAAGAACAGAAGCAGTCACAGCACAGACATCAGAGAAGTCTCTCTTGCTCGACAGTCGATGCAATTACAACAGTCGTAAGAATAAGAATAAAATGAAACAAAAATATAACTCAAACTCAACTTACTAAAAGATAGACGAATGTTGAATGTACAATATTCACCACTACTGCTGCGTTTGTCTCACATATAAGTTAGTCGTAGCAGTTAGTGAGTGGAGAAGATCGATATGGAAGGTTTTGTACTACAATTTTAGGTTATATTATAACCAAAAATGTTCCTTATGCACGCTGCTCTGCTGCTCCTTCTCTGTTCCTCTTTTTCTTCATATTATAATACAAAGAATAATAATATATAATGCTCCTTCTTTCTTTCGACTTGCGTCGCAATCACATTTTGTGTATTCCCATTCCATAAATACTTATATATACTATCCATCCACAGAAAAGGGATGAGAAAAGGGATAAAAGCTTTTCTCTCAATTCCATTCAACAACAGCAATACAGCAAAGAGAATCCATATAAAAGCAATTTTATATTTTTCCTCCATTATTTTTTATACATACAAAAGCACCACAGCATTTCTTTTTCTTGAAGAAGAAAATGAAAACATTTTTTGTGTTGGACACCAAGTTCCAAGGTTTTTTGTTCCTCGCGTTGTTGTGTTGTTCGCGTCTCTCGTTCGCAGAATTGTTATTTTTATACATACCTACCTATATTATGTATCACGCGTGCATTTATTTTATTTTAACCCTCTTCTTTAAGTTTTTGCTTAACTTCTTCTCGGCATTTTTATTCTAGCAAGTAGTAAAGTAGCAAAACGCGAACGTGTCGTGTTAGAATTTTGGTGGCTTGATAGTTTGTAATTATGTAAATCTTCTACCTCTACTTCTTTGCAGATTTTTTTGGACTATGCAATACTTTCATACTTTTATATTTTGATGATGGTGCATGGAATAGCATGGCATGTAAACTTTTGTTTCTCATTCTCAAATCTCAATTTTTATAAAAGACTGAAAAACGAAGGAGCATTCATTCCATTCTACACAGCAAAAAAATCTTTGTTTTGCGTTGCTTGTTGGATCATTCTCTGCAAAAAAATTTCCACGTTCACTTTTATAATTGACGAGATTTTAGTCTTGGTTATTTTTCTCTATTGTGTCAGTCTTTTGAAAAATCACAAGGATGAAGTTGAAGATGGAAGGAGTTGATATGAAGATGAAGAAGTCGCTTCTTTTGATGTAGTAAAATACAATTGTACACGTATGCAATGAATGTAAAATCAAGAAGAAGATCCATAACAACTATGAATAAAGTTGCATGGTAATGTTAGTTGTACCAATCATTTTTTCATCATTTTCTGTCCAACAAGAAGAAAAACACGAAAAAAAGATTTGTGAGTAGTATCAGGAGCAAAAAAAAATCGCACAAGAGAAATGTAATTTCAGAGGATCTAACAAGACTCAAACAGAATTATTGGTTGGTGGTGGCTGTGGCTGGTAAGTTTTGTTGGTAAGAAGACGATTGTGTGTGAATAAATCTTATTGAGCTTCAAGAAGCTCAAGGAGAAAGAAATGTTTTTTCTGTTTGCTGCTGCAGCATCAGTTCAGTTAGTAAACTATGTCCTACAACACTTCATCTTCATCATTTTCATCATCATTCGTTCATATTAAAAAAAGAACCAATATAGACTCCCAAAACTCTAACTCTACTATAAATCCTAAAACCAACATCATAATGTCAGGGGCTTTCTTTCAATTGAATTTTCAATTTTCTTTCCATCTCTGAGAAATAATAATAATGCATAACTCAAACTTTTTCAATCTAAATTCGTAACGAGGAAGTACAATTTTGGAAAGAAAGAAGTAAAATCTATTTTTTTCTCAAATAATTTTCTTATGCATTACATTATCATTTTTTCATCATCATCAGACAGAAACAGAAAGAGACCATATTTTTCTTCAAATGTTGCATGAACCCGGCAAGAAAGAAAGCGTAAACATTCATCATATATTACAGAAACCCGAGGCAGGCCGAAAATAATGTTGTGTTGTGATGTTGATGAATATGTATTTTCAATTATAGATTCGTCCATTTTAGGCCCTTTTGTTAATAAATATTTCCGAATCGATTCTATCAACAACACAGCTCGTGTCGTGTTTATTTATTTATGTATCTCGCAGAGAGAAATATGTAGAAAAAAACTCTGTGTTTCTGTTTTACTTTTCGTACAGGCAGTAATAGCAGAAGTTGTTGAGAGTAAAGTATAAGCTTGGAACCACTAGGCAACTATATTATTAGGAATTTCTTCATTCATGAAATGTTTACCTATAGTTTAGTCGTAAATTGGTTTACTTCCATTTGTTTATCAGTTTTTCATTCATATTTAGTTCTTAGTCCTCACATATTTTACTTTTGGACTAACAAACTTGAGGACGGAACAAATAAACAAGTGAGCTTAGAGAGGATGCCGGAAAGTTTTCAAAAATTTAGAACAAAAATTTGCAACTTTCCATGTGTTCCGGCGAGAAACTTTCAGCGCTGTCATAAAAATCTCATTAATAAATTAGAACCCCGTTTCCTTTCCTTTTCCTACTACGCATGCAGTCACCCGGTACAATTTCTCTTCATTTCGAAATACATTTACTTCACTTCGGGCGATTTGATTACTTTTCGCAGAGAGTTTCCACTTTCTACCAAGTAGGAGTAGAAGAACCGAACCGAAAAGAATTTGCACATTATCATTATTGCTATCAGCTAGTATATCGTAGTGTAAGTAAATCATGTAGTCTACGTTTCAGTTGAAAGTTGGATGGATGGAACATAACGAAAGCAGCATAGCAGCAACACACTTGCGACATTCGCTAATGGTTCAGTTCAGCATTAGCTCATCATTTAAATATTTCTTCATCGTTTCCTCATCATTAAAATTCAAACTCCCATTTCTTCCAAATTCTCTCTCCCCCGGTAGTTGTACATAACGTTGTATATGACGTGGCGTGGTGGCCTCAAATAAAATCCAAGTTATTCCTCTTCTGCGACGACCGAAACCATCCAAATATATACTCCTATCTCTCTTGGTGGATATTGAAGGAAAAGATAACATTTTCCTATCAACTTTTCCATTTTATCTTTCCAATCATTCCATCCAAACATTTAGTTTTTTAATCTAATGTAAGTACGTAGTTTTACTTTTGCCAAGCGGCGAACTTCGTTTCGTTCCTCATTCCTTTTGCCTCTCCTTCAGCTAATAGTAAAGTGCGACTGGGAGAGAAAGACCGAGCAAATAAAATACTTTAACCGAAAATTACCATCTCTTATTTTTCTCTCTCTTTTACTAATGCAGCGTTACACACATTACATCCAATGCATCATTA
>JAHZNJ010001523.1:0-13679 GCA_027744475.1 Lepidocyrtus cf. sotoi NNG-2020 | reverse complement strand
CGTAGTAGAACAAGAACAACACAATAAGGGAAAGTGTCTTTTCTCAGGAAAGGTTAACATTGCTTTTGCTCTTTTTTTAAATTAACTCTTGATGAGCTGTTGTATTTAAATTAACATCTTTGCAAAAAAACAATGAGTGCAAAAATGATTGATGCTTTTACTAGCGTTGTGTGTGTGTGAGACGGTAATAAACTCAGTTGTTAATTTGCGTCTTTCTTTTCTTCAGTTGTATCGTCGTCTACTGAACTCTTCTTCTTCGGCTGCTGACTTGAGGAGGATAAACTGGTTCGAATGAAGAAGGCGAAGAAAATGCACTAGCTGATGCACCACCATACACACTTCCTCCAAAACAACAACTTCTGCTGCTGTTGCATTTAAACTGATCGTCACCGCAATTTTTTTCTCATCATACATCACAACAACAACATCGCATCGCTATCGCTGCTCGTCGTAGTATTAATATTTGTAACAAGTTATTATCAAGTAGTGCAATGCACATGAAGAGCTTGAAGAAGTATAAAAAGAGTACGCATAATTTTTCTCTGTCTGTTTGATTTGTTTGTACTTTTTTGTAGTAAAGAAGAAGTACTAAGCAAATTAAGAAATGTATTAAAAAGTTCACATTTAGATTGTGGCGAGAGAGAAGAGGCAGAGAAGAAAAAATTCTTGTCAAACGAGTCACAAAATACTTTGGAGGAGGAGGTGGGTTTTGAGTTGACTTTTGAACAGAAGAAGAAGAGCTGCAGAAGAGGAAGAAAAGTTTCCTTTTTCCTTTTGCTATTTAATATAGAAAGAAGTAGGTATTTTAGTTGGCTCAGTAAATACTAGTAGAAAAACTAGATTTTATTAGCTTCAGCCGTGTGTACGTTTTTAAGTAGCTTATTTAGCCTCTATCCATACATTGAATTGAATAAAGTGTAACTAACTGCTCCCTAAAAAAGTAGTTTTTACGCTCCAGTTAATAAGTTCATAGCTGAAAACCACAAAGTTTCGTGGAACTTGTTAAAGATGACGATATATTATTATTTTGATGAAATCACAAAAAAACTGTTTCGTCAGAGGAAAGAGAGAGAAAGAGGTGGCGTGCTACTTTTTTTAAGGTTCTTCCCATAAAGAAATGTTTCTCATATCTTCAACACACAGAGCTCACATCAGTCAAGTCACTCAAACGACACGTCGTAATAGAATTTAGACTTCAGAGTTAGTATCATCAATATATTTTGTATGAGTTCATCTTCTTCTTTATCAACACCAACAGGAAGTTAAAACGAAAATTAAGAAGAACGGAGATTATTAAATTGTATCCCAGCTTGTTCTTCAGGATACTGCTTGCTTTTATGCGTTATGTTTTTGTGCTTTTTTGTTTTATTAAACTTTGTTTCTGATTAAATTGGAGATAACGTTGTAAGAAAATGTATAAACTTAAAAGACTGGGCTGTTCCTAGTTTCTTCTCACAGATAGTACTAGATTAAGCATATCATCATCATCATGGTCATATCCTCATAAAGTATTCCAAACAGGTATTCGCTATTATTGTTCGTTTGAGGATAATATGCAAACTCTCGCCTTTATTAAATTATCTTTGTTTGTAAGTTTGCTTCTGTTGTAGCCGTAGCAGAGCTCTCCGTGGGAAAATGTTGGAGGAAGTTCTCACGCTCCCTTCTTCTTTTGATTTTCGTATATTCGTTCTTCTGCTTCCACTTAATTTTTATGTATAAAATACTTTGCTTGTGTGAACAAACAAATGAATAAAATGCACCAAGCACCACCACACAGTTTAATCAAGTAACAATAATCACTAAACAGAACTTTAATGAATTTAGAACAAAATGTGCTAAGCTTTTTTCTTCTTTGGTTGAGAGAAGGTGGATTCGATGAGGAATTAAAAATCTTCAAGAGAAATTTTTTCTATTCAAATTGTAGAGTGTAGTATTAAAATGGAAACTGTTCGAGCTCGTTCGTGTCTCTGTAATGAAACCTCCTCGACAAACAAAGCTCAATCAAAGAAAATGTCAGGAGCATCAACACCGTTGTTAGTTTCAGGGCGCTCTCGCTCGTTGAATTAAATTTATTTTCACTCCACTTCTAGAAGAACAATTATTACGTTTTTGTTGATTTGTCTGTGTTGATGTTGACGTGGTGGCTGGGTAGTGAATTGGATGAATGATGATGATGATGGATTATGTGGGTATTTAGAATAATGATGTCTAATTAAGTTTCCCTCGGTTTGTATTTGTAGCTTGCGGTTTTCATTCTTTCACTGTTGTTTTAATGTGTTATCTGTATTTCTGTCCTCAGAAAACTTTGTAAACGTTTTGCTCGTATAAATTCCCTTTTTCCTTTGCTGTTACACGTTTCTCTGAAATTGAAAAAAAAACAATTCGTTCACGTTTTTTTACAAACAAAAGTATTATAAAACATTAAAATAATTACAAACAATAATTATTGTTTACGGCGAAGCGAAGTGAATAAAATAACGCTACTTTGTCGGTCAATTGCTTCGAAAAAAGTACTTCCACTAATTTATCAGAAGCAATAAACTAATGCACAATGCTCGATAAATTTTGAAAAAAAATTAGCTTTGTTCTGTTTTTGTTTTCATACACACAAAAGAAACGAAAAAAAAAGTTTCTTTCTCTATAAAGCATAAACTTTGTTCGTGTACGTACATATTCTAGCAAAAAACTGCTGGAGCCAATTTAGTCTGTCATACCTAAAAATGCAATTTTCAAAAGTGCATTGATCCAAGAAGCACCAAATTTGTAAATGACTCTCTGGCACATAATCAGATGATGAGACAAAAGATAAAATATTTGTACCTACAAAAGTGAAAAAAGTAAGTGGTGGTTGGTAAGTCATCTACTGTCAAAGTCAACTCGCATTATACCAAATAAGTGCTTATCACTGCGATAGGTTGCAAAATTTTGAGCATTAACAAGGAGCAGGACAACACCAGAATTATCTATTATGGTGATGATGGGATGATAATGTGATTTGCCCATTTTCAAGGTAAATATAACCAAACTGTAAATAAAATTGCAGTTTAAGTTGATAACTATTCACCAAATTCGCCATCACATAACATCACGGGCCTACTGAATGTTGTTCCATTTTAAACTTGATGATGATTTGTCAGCTCAACACCAACCAAACTCAGAGTCTATTTTTTCTTCATAGTTTATTATTTCTGCACAAAATATTTATTTGTGTATATTTGGTCTGCAGTATGTCTAAATCACCACTTGACATTAACTGAGAGGTCTTTGTTAAATTATTAAATTATTTTGATTGAATTATGACTGTAATTGCTCAGCACAAGACCAAAATATAGAACCAACCAGACAAAGATATAGATAAACAGAGACGTTTTGCTGACTTACAAGAAATGAGTGAGTAATACAAATAATAACAGTGTAAACTAAACTAACGAACCTTTCCAATTTGAATTTATTTTAAAATACATATATGTAATAAAATAAAAATAATGTTCATGGCTGAATTTGAATGCCAATGCCACACAGCCATAACTGTGTTCCTCCTATAATTCTTCTAAAAGAATACAATTAAATTTTTAAAGAAAAAATTACGTAATACTAATACCTTCGAAGAATTCCTTTCGTTCAAAAAATAAATGAAATTATAAATTATATAGCAGGAGAAAAAATAATGAATGGACTCTAGAGGGAAAAGTCTTTCTGAAGAACGGTAAATAAATATTAAGGATGTTAATATTTTAAATTGAGAGTTTGTTTAAAAATTATAGCCTAACTAATTTGACTAAATATGTTATGTTCTAACTTTTTTAGTAGAATTAGGATTGCACTCATTTTTCAGCGTTTTACGAAACCATATTATTCAACAGAACACGATAATAATTTGAAGAGAGAAGAGTGAATGGAGGAATATTATCTACATTCTCCTTTTCCTTTCCTAAATCCTTTAGGTATTCAATTACCAAACCAAATATAAAAATTCTCTTTTTTAATGAGCCACGCCATAATAATATAAATATAATAAACTGGGTGCAGTAACAGCAGATTTATTAGTTAAGAGCTGAGAGCGCAGCAGCGTCATGTCAGCAAAAATGAGACGTTGCAGCACGTTTAAAATGTTTAATGCAAAATGCAATATTCAATGACCAATGCATTTTACCTGTAAAGAAACAATCTCAAGATTGTTTTTGCAACAAATCCAATCAGTAATCTGGCTACGAAGCCCTCCTACAAAGTTGTGTAATTAATAAACTGTATTACGATTTGATTTCAATTTCAATCTTAAGTTTATTAGTGGAAAGTGGATGAAGTAATTAATAAACTGTCCCTGTTTCTTTTCTTGCACGGTACGCAATAAATAAATATTTAGGCACTTTTACTTTTTGGAAACTGTTCAATTAATTTGGTCTTTCCTAAAGTGAGCCGAGCCATGTACCTAAATTAACAAATTTAGGATTTTATTTTATTTTATCACAATACTTTACATAAGAAAGTAGATTAGATGAAGTGTGTAAAAAGCTGATTATTATTTGCAACTTTATGTGATTACTACTGATTACTCCTTTTTATGAATTTCATGTTACATTTTAGTTCATGAACAAAAAACTAATCACAAAAGTGAGTTAATCTTACGACTGCATGCACATTTATCATTCTTTCGCTGAAAAAATTAACCTTCTTTTACCACACAGCACAGCCAACATAGCACAGAATTTACCAAATCTTGAAAGATAGGCAGACACAGTCACACGTGCAATTTATTGATCGATCATCGCCGTATTTTTAATTGGCCCAACAAAAACAATCACCTCCATCCTCATCTAAATTACTATACAACATTCATTTCCCATCAATTCAGTCAAAATTGCTAATAACACTTCCCCTTTTTGCATTATTACAGCAGATTTTTTTACATGTTCAATTCATTTATACCAGCATCCGTCAAGAATTATTAATAGCGCACAAAAATGTTAACATACATATTTTTAAGGGTGGCCGCTCACGATCACAATGAATGATCTGTGTAAATTTTTTATAGTCTCAAAGTCACTAAAATTTGTTTAAAAATTTACTAACTGACTGACTGAACGGAACTAAGAATGTGCTTTGTTACTTACCCAATAAAATAATTTATTTTTCCGCCAGCAAAATCACACACATTTAGTAGCTTGCTTTTCTTCTTAAGCCATTTTTTAACATGTCAAACTTTTTCGCTTAAAGCTAATGTTCACATTAAAAACTTTTAGTTACTTTTAAAAAAAAGCTATAAATATTGAAGCAGTTTTAGTTTCCTTATAACAATGATTGATTATCTGTAATGCGATAATAATTTAATATGTTGATAGATTAATGATTCCACTGTTTAGCACTTTTTAAAATAATAATGTATTTATTAAATGGTACTTGCGCGATTGTTTCGATTAAGTGGTTCTGATAAAGATTAAATAAAATATTTTTTTCGAAAAATATCTGATGATCAGAAGACCACTACTACTGCCGCACTACTCCTACTTGTGCACTGCACAATGCACACTTCAAAAAAGTATTTTGTTCGACAAGATCAAGAATCAAGATGTAATTTATGCCGTGTACACCTACTACAACAACTACTACTACTACAGCCACGGCTACCTTTGCAGTTTTCATGTCTTTCTTTTTCTTTCTACACTCAAAACTATAANCTACTACTACTACAGCCACGGCTACCTTTGCAGTTTTCATGTCTTTCTTTTTCTTTCTACACTCAAAACTATAAAACAACAACATCATCATCATTTATTTAAAACTATGCGTATATTTGCCGTATGTTTTATATATGCAAAGAATTTTTGCTTTTTTTACATATTGTTATAAGCTAAGCTTATTATGAAAGTTGTAGAGTTACGTTACAGAGCAGAGCCATACCCAGACCCAGGCCAGGTGCCAGTCAACAATCAACAATCGAATCGACGAACCATCATCAAACAATAAGCCAGTCTTGTCTTGCTCGGCTCAGTATTAGTCTACCTGTTTCTCTTTATTCGCTATATTGCACATTTTATAGATTAATACGCATTTAGATTATATTAGGTATTACTACAATATGGGCTCAGCAGTCGCATTCACTCGCAGTCTACACAAAATAATGCATTTTCTTTATCTTTCTATACATACATAATTCATGTAATACTACCTAAGTTTTAAATTTGCCAGCCTTCTCGTAGCTGTAGTATAGTTATAGTTGTAGAAGAACAGCGCAGGCCAAAAACCATTTTGTAAATGTAGTAGATTAAAATCTGAAAGATATAATTTATTTTTATCTGTTCAAAAAACCAACAAAAAGTAAATTGTTGTAAGTAACAAATTCGAAGGGGACTCAGCCCTTAAAGGCTTCTCGTAGTCAAAATACCTATAAAATGAATGAGTGCACAGAGCACTCCACGTAAAGGGGAATCTGATTAAGCATGTAGTATAACGATTTGCAATTTGCAATAAGAAAAATGATAAAATGGACATTCCGCAGAATGAAACAGTAACAGACGAGACGACGTTATATTATTTTGATTATTCTAACATATCTTTTAGCAAACACGTATGTCTTATTGTTAATTTATCATTACAGCAAATGAGTGCAAATAAAATTGCAGTTTTCGTGTTCTTATTTTTGAAAAAAATTGCATTAAATAATAATATGCAGTAAAATGTACTTACATGCAATTAACAATTAAGATGATGATGGAAATGGGAATGATTATTCATAATAATGAATTATTTATTGACGATCGTTCGTACACGTATTAAGCAGTAAAGTACATTAGAGACCGTGTACTATTTTCTGCTTGGAGGATGTAAAAAGTGATAGTGATGATGGGATCGGGATTATATAATAATACCTATAAACCTTAATACCTAAGCCGAACATAAGTATAACATGAATTATGCTTATCTTATCACCATCATCACATCATCCATAATATTTTACTAATTGCACACTTTTATTTGCTATATAAGCTTGACTTTGGCAATATAATACATTTTATTAATTAGTCTTTGGTATGCGCGGTGCGACTTTGCGGGGGATATATTATGGAGATTGGAGATGGAAGGAACGAACAACGAAGGTTCAGTAAAGCTGGCGTAAAGTAAGTAAAAACTTGCAAAAAAAATCTGCCGCAATCATTAAGTCTTGATAATTTGCAGGCCTTGCAGCTAATATTAGGTCTGCCTATAATCAATTGGTTTCCCTGTTGTGTGATGTGATGATTGTTAGTTAATTAATAAACATATATGTAGTACAATTCTTTCTTGCGGCAAATAATAATGGTGAGTAAAATGTCAAGAAAATACATGAGAACCCTTTTTTACTGGTTTGTATCTTCTTTTGTAGTAAGAAGTTGTAACATTTGCACTTGTCGTGTCTTTCGCTTTTGAATGAGAGACTCCCTTATTCCTTAACTAGTCTCGATTGTTTATAAGTTCATATATTATTTGCTGTGACTTGAATTTTTAAAATGCACTTAATTTTATTCCTTTATTAAAGGGTCCCTAAAGACGACTTTATTTTTTTTGCAAGGGGTTACCGTTACCGTGCAGTGCAGCAGCAGCAGCAACACTGCATTGCATTCACTTTCAATTGAGATCACTCATGTCAATCAGTCCCTTTTACATAAAATTAAATATACCACCACATGAAAAAACAGTTTGCCAACGGCAAAGAAGAGTAGACATGAAAAGTAAGTTCTTGTAGTAAGTACGTAAAGTTGAAAAATACTTGACATACACTACATCACTTTTTGTCATTTTTTCATCACAATAGCATTATATTATATACAGCAAAAAAAAGAAGTAATTTAAGCATGCTTCGCCTCTTTTCCGTGCACCCATTTGAAATCACAAATTTCATTTGATATATAACCTTAATCATGATTCACGAGACTAAACCTTTAAACTTGGTTCCATTATTGCATTGCTATTGCATTACACTACCATTATTATTCAATCACAAAAATCACTTCAATAAATTGTCTGCTGCAGCTCACATTCCTTCTAATAATATGTCAATCAAATCAAATATGTAATGTATTATTAGAAAGAAATTGAAAAAGGATCTGTTTTGTGTTAGCTTTTTAGCAGTTTATTGAATAAACTTTGCAGCTTGAAAATATTTCACATTTTGATACTCCATTCTCCATTTTAATATTGGATCAATATTTTTCATACAGAGAATCCCAAAATTATTTATATGCCTACTGCCAAATTTCAACCAAATTTTTGTTGATGATGATGAAAATTAAGTGAATGACTTACAGCAACCTTGCTGCTGATGTTGTTGAAATATTTTTTATCCTTTTCTTTTCTATTTCTATTCGACATGTCGTCACTCGTCGTCGTTTCTTCACGCAACTTTAACTTGGCTGGCTCATGTCACTATTTTACTATTCTGTGAAGTAATAATAATCTGTACAACACCATAAACCAAAAACTTTCCAAACATTCTATTGCTAGTTCTCTAGCCGAGTATTAAAAAGTTTTTAAGAAATGTTTTTTTCAGCATTACCTTTGCTTTGTAGATAGACTATGAGAGCTTAATTTTAAATGCCAAACGTCGGTAAATATAGTTACGGCATGAATATGCAATGCGAACTTTTTGTTGTGGAACTCTTTTGACTTTGACGTGGCCACGTTTGAGCTGGGATCGTCATCGTCAATCGAATAACACTCTCACCACACCGAACCACTAGACAATATTTTTTACAATTCTTCTCGTAACAAGATGAATGAAAACGAACCTTTATATTTCTTTTACTTTAACTGCAACTGAAACTCTCCTCTATGCCATGCCTGTTTCACAGACTTCGCAGAGTACTACAAAGGAGAGGAGGAGGAGAAATGCAGAAAAGGAAGAATGCAGAACGAAATATTTTACTAGAAGGAGTGGAGAGAGCAGAACGAAACGAAAGAACAGAGCAAGTTGCTCAGCAATGTTTTTCGCCAGTTTAGTGACAACAATTGACGATAATGATAATAATAATGATCATCATCATTGTCATCATCGGCGAAAAAAATCCTCTCATCTTTCCGCATCTTCTCGCCACCATTTTGCTGTGAAAATTATCCTCTGGCTCTGGCATGGTTATTGTACGGTTGGATTGTGTGACAATGACAATGTCTCACAACTTACAACGTTACTTACTACTACAACTGCAATTGCAAACTAACCATGAGCCGTGTAGTGTAAAAGTACGAAGCGATGACGGTTTAATATGTTTTTTAACAAACCAGCAACCGTCATCAATGCCAAACTACAGCTTAGTTAACTTAACCAGATGTGTAAGGCTCGTATTATCTGTATTTGCAGCGCAACACAAAAATAAACCTTTTTTATGTCATCCGTAAATACTACGTCGCATCATCATCCTATCGTAGTAAAAGTAATAAGTCTCTCTCCGCGCGTTATTATTGCTGTTCAGTCAGAATTTCCCAGTTTTTACTGCGGTGTAATTTTGAAATCTGCAATTTTATTTTAGGTTTCCTTGTTTTGTTGCACATCTGCACACACACCTCTCATCCTCCTTCTCCTTCATTACTTTTTGATGATTGTAATTGTAAGCAAGCAAGCACGCATCATGCCTCGCCATTGCATTACTGCACGGTATTTTTTTATTGTGAATTGTGACACAAGACAGATCTCATAATAGTAAAAAGTAAAAAAGTTATAAAAAATGTACTACATAGCGGATCAAAGGGGGAAATAAAATGAATGCGGTTTTTGCAGCCAGAAAGAGATAAAATGATTTCTACTGCAGCAGCTTTTTAAAGTTTGCTGTTTGTAGCTGCAATAATAGTGGAGCTGCTGAGTCAAGAAAAAGTTTTATTCGTTTTTTTTAAAAAAAAGCCAGTTGCATCAGCAGAAAAACACAATTTTGTTCGGTTCAAGTTGCATTGCATTGATAAAGATGATAAACCCAAATCTCTGCAAAAGAGTTTTAATTTAAAATACTTTTTTGTTGTGGTTTCTGTTTCTGTTAGAGTAAATTAGGCACCTTGCTTTTTACTACTACCTAGACAAATTAGGGGTATGCAGTATGCAATTGTAAAATGATAGTATGTACTATAGTAAAGTGGAAGCGTAAAAAAGTCTCTTTTTCTTCAGCAGCATCATTATTATTCCGCTCAGTAACTACTACAAGTTTGTTTAGTACAGATATAAGGAATCGATGTAAAATTGTATCTAGTAAAGTAAATGCAGAAATGTTCAACTTTCATTACTTGTTTTCTTCACCTTCTTTTAGTTTAGTTTAGTAAAATCTTGTTGCTTGTTATGTTATAGTCCAAATGATGCAGCTGTGTTGTTCTCTGGCTGTTTTACATGCTCTGGTTTAGGTAACTTCATAATAATAACAAAAGTAACAGAAAAGTATGAATATAAATAAAATATCTGCTGTAGTTGAATAAAATCAAGTTTATCAGGCAATATTTCTTCATTTGATAAGTATTTGTCTATTTACAATTTGTGCTGCTGCAATCTCACATAAGCAGCAACGGGCGCGCAGTGACTCATTTCAGTTTGTTTTTGCCACAAACATGTTCATTATTGTATACACCCTCCTCCTCCTTCCTAATTTTGATAAAGATAAATTTAACTTTTTGCTACCGTTTGAAATGACAAGAACTAATGTGGTGCGCTATGGTAGTAACGAAGCAATTACTTTTGCCGAGTGCAAAATACTATGCTGGCGCAGCAGAAATGCACACTTTTTGTCCTTCTTTTACCTCTCTCTTTTAGTTCATTTTAAAAACTGAAATAAACACGAGTATTGTACACAGAATAAAGTTACTGAGTTGTGTTGTTTCATTGACTCATTCTTTCGTCAGACTAGTCATTAAATAGAAACACTCCCAACCAGAACCGACAGCGACAACTGCTCCTAATTAGCTTGATTTTAGTTATTCGCTCTTTACACAAATTGCTCAAAGCAAAAGGCTAGGCAAAAATTCTTAGATATGAGAACGTACTTATTTTTTGCTAAAAACTACTCAGCAAAATGTTCAGACCATACATGCACGTGTGATTCGATTTAATCCTTTAAAGTCCGTCTCGATGTAAAAAAAAATAGTTGGCTGGGCTTGGAAAGTAATTTACTTTTTTTCCTTTTCAGTAATTTTTTCTGCTATTTGTTAAGAACATGAATGAACACTGTTCGAACTTCGAACACAAACCCCAAGCACAAATTTTATAGACACTTGAAACAATAATAAAAACTATTTAAAGCTCACTTTGTTAGTCTTTATCACTAACAATAAATATATCCGTAACTTATTGAACACTGTGTAGTATTTTGTCGTGTAAGAACATTAGATTAGAAGCAAGTACGTTGAAATATGGATGTTTTTTGCTTTTGGTTCTGTTGTGAGGATTATAATGAGCAGTATGGAATTTCTATGAGAGGAGAGGATTGGCAATAATTTCACTTGCACTTCCAAAAAAGATCTTTTTTTCTTTTTTTACAACACTTTCTTCTTCATCCCTGTTTCCATTCCATATGTAGCTTGTTTGTTTTCTTCTAGAAGATGATGTTATTTTTGCATTTTTTTCTCTTCTCCTTTTCTTCCTTATCTTGTTCTTTAGGGTGCATCACATCACAGATCTATTCTTTTCCTGTAAAATAAAGTAAAAAAGAGATGTACTTGTGTGAGTGAGAGGAGCGAAGAAGAGTGTGAGTGAGTGGTTGGCTGGTTTGTATGGATAAATTTTTTTGCTGGGTAGATACAGCTAGAAACTGTTTTTTATTTGGCATATTATGTAAGTAATGTACCCGTGCTCAAAGAGTCTTGCCCCGTTCTCGGTTTGTTCGCTCCTTCTTTTTCGCTTATATCTGTGTGTGTAGGTACACTTCATTCAGTCACTCTTTTTCCACTCCTTATTACTCAACAGGATATAATAATATAAGCCGAGCTGTAATGATGATATAATAAAAAGAGAGAGACTTTCTTCTTTTCCTTCGTTGTCGTCGTTCTTTTTAGGCTCTTCTTTGACTCAGCTCTGGTGGTAGTGATAATAGTGGTGGTGGGTAGGTAGGTATTCTCTTTCTCTATTCAACGGTTTTTCCTTTTCATGAATTTGATTCTTATTTATGGTTTACGTAATCGCCTGCTTTTAAAAGCTACTATATACGGTTACGACGACGAGGATGAGATGAGAAGAGTTCCAGTCCAGGCAGACAAAGCAGGAATAAAAAAACTATTGGAAGGAAGAGAAAAGGAGCGCTCGTAATAGCATGAGCGTGTGCCATGGAAGACGAAGAGATAATAAAAATACAAGAAAAATAAGTGAAATAACCCTGTTTGATGTTGATTAATTCTGTTTGGCTATAAATTCTATACATTCATATATATGCGCGGACGGATGTAAAAGGATTCATATTTTAATATCGTATTGCATAGTATTGTAAATTGTATGTAATACTTCTTGCTGCATTGCATAGCTTGTCACTTTATATAAGGAATGTGTTTTTCTCTGTTTTTATTATATTAATATTCAAGAAAGTTTTAAAAGGCGACTGAATATTAATGTATTGAAGGGAAGGGAGAGGGAAGAATCTTGTTATGCATCTATCTCCTCGTCCTCTCCTCACTCAACAACATCCATCCATTCGCATTCGATTCGTTCCTTTCTCACTCCACTACATAAAAAAAGTACAATAGATGAAGAATGTTGGTGATGCGATGATGTTGATGGTTAGGCGTATATAGAAATTAAATGACATGCCTTTTATACCTTCTTCATTGCCTTATATAGAGACAGATTAGGAGAAGACCCATTCATCCGTACAACAATTCATTTTAATCAGAGAAGAGTTCAACAGAAAGGAGCGAAAGAAAGGAGAGAAGGATTGTTGGTGTCATTAGGCTTGCTTCTCGCCTTATCCTTAATACCTGTCTTATGTTATCATCATACCTTACCTGTGAGTTTTGTCTTCAACGATACCTACTTATGTATGAAAAAGGAGTTGGAAGAGAAGAGGCGAATGAGAATTGTTGTGAAGTGAAGCGAGAAAAAGGATGATACATGGCAATAATCATTTTAAAAAAATGATTTTGGTTCTTTCTTGTACAGATATTATTGTAAGGAAAAAAGAATGAAATGAAAGGGGTAACTTTTTGTACTTCAGTCTTTTGACTTGCTTGAGTATTGCTTTTTGCTAGCTCTTAAAAGAAACTCCGAATGAGAATGTGAGATGAAAATAATATCCAAAAGCGCAAGTCAGTGGTTTTGTCTTTTAAGAGCCATAATAATACTTGAGGTCGTTGTTGTGCGTTGCTGCATCTGAGGGAAGATGTGTGAAAAATGCATGGCATAATATTTTCAGTTATTATGAGCTATGAAAATTGTATGAAGAAATGTAATATTTTGCATTACATAAAATCTTTTGCTTTTAAAGTCATTTCCTTGGGGTGGTTTGATACAATGGAAAATGATATTGATAACGTTAAAAATCATGCTAGTAATAATTCATAGAAACTTCAAAGTTGATAGTTTTGCTTGCTTTGTTGAAAATTTAATAAAACAGTTTTTGTTAAACAGCAAATAAATGCTTGAAGTTGTTCCAGTTCATTATGATATTCGCTAAAACTTTATTTTTGAATAAAAGAATTTTAATTTAGGATCAGGAGAGTTTCAGATGAGATATTCAGATGAGTTTTAA
>JAHZNJ010001522.1:0-13424 GCA_027744475.1 Lepidocyrtus cf. sotoi NNG-2020 | reverse complement strand
CACATACTTGTCATTCGAAGCGTCAGGAGGGCAAATATCCGGTATGCCCACCGTCTTCTTTATCAGTTGGGAGTTACTTGAATCCGAGTATGAAGATTGACTGGAGAGGGATACATTGTCAACAGGTTCCGGATCCCCAGACTCGTAAGGATCTTCGATGAGCGTACAATCCGCCAAGGGGATCTTTCCGACTGAAGAGACTAAATGAAGTCTACCATTCGCAGCTCTCGTTGTAAGAATCAAATGGTTAGAGAAGAGGAATGCTTGCCGCACAGCTTCTTTTTCAGTCTTGAGAATCCTCGCCGTCCTCTTCTTCCCCCCACTGTCTATCACCTGGATCAAGTTACCTTGCCTCACGAATACTTGATTTACATCAAGTAGAATATCGCATCCCTCAACAATCATCCTTTCAATCGCTAGATTCTTGCGGAGATTCTCAGTTTCTGAAACTTCGTCATGCATTTGTCGACTGAGCTCTTCCAACTGCGCCCTAGCATTTTCCAAAGACTTTCTCTCGACATGGTCATAAGGGGTATGCGCAAGCAACTCGTGGAGGGTGATAATATAGCGTGGGATCTGAAAATTCATCATCACGCAGCTGCTGTTATCATGACTGACATTTAGGTTAGGGTAAAATCCAGCCTACTTAATAAATTTTTTGTTTACCTGATGCATTGGATATGTAAGAAAGCTCTCCAGGGATCTACCCTGGCATGCAGATTTATTCTCGAGCCTACCAACGAGGGATGCAAAAATTGCCTGCTGCTTGCATTCGGTAAGGACTTGGAGAGAGTAATGATGATTCCGAACATACTCCTGGTATATGCTCAGCATGGGGAGCAGCATATCAAAAAGATCACCTGTATGGGGGCACCCACCAGAGAGACGCCAACGTTACTTTTCACACTTTATAAATTGGCCGCATCATCAACCATTACTACATCACACACCGCCTGATAATAACCTGACCTCTGATCTCGTTTAGAGGTCATCTAGATCTAATTCACTACATATTTGTTTCTATCTGTAAATTAATGGTGGTTTATTATGCACATGTCCTCCTTAAAAATGGACTTAAAATTCAAACTTACTTGCCCTGCAGCAACTATGATTAAGTTTTGTAGTGGCTTAACTAACAATATATTTATGTCATATCATCATGCAAATCTATTAAACAACTTACCAATACAATACCTTTTAATTTAATCTGTTTTAAAGGAATAATAAAATGGGAGATCGGGCATTGGACATACAAAAAACAATCTAACTTTTCATATTTTTTTGGTTTTGTATAATAATCGCTCTTCAAGCAACAATTAAACGACATTTCTTTAAGAAGGAAATTGCCCAAGTACGATTATTTTTTTTGTTTAAAAGACTATTTCCGCTTTGCTTGGTTAAAGCAGCATTAACTGTTCTTAAAGCAGTTATTATTATTTAATTTATTATTATAATATAACAAGTGATTAGTTAGTATATTATTATTGATACTTTTACTATCTAAAGCCATGAACCTGACTACAGATTAGTTGAAGCGAGATGTAAATAGCTAAGCGTGGTAATGTTAGTGCTCTCTAGAGACAGATTACAAATTGTACCTACATGAAGGTTGCTGATACTGTGTGTATACGCAAGGTTGTCGATGAAAATTTCTAATGTTTATAGACAAAATATAGCTATTGTAATTACAGCAGGTGGCAAGTGATAATTATGTCGATCATATATATTATGTGATAAGTTGTAGGTGATAATCTTTTTGGAAAGTAGTAATAGAAATGTCAAAGTGTACGAACAATTTTATTCTAGCCATGAGATTTGAAGTCTTTCGCTACCTTCCTGATTAACTAATCCTATAAAATACTACATTTTGTAATTGTGTGAGCTTGTAGTAATCATTATGAGCATAATGCGTGATAAAAACATGAAATTCTGAAAAATATGCTTAAATATAAAAATACAAAAGATTAGTAAAATCACTATTTGGTCACTCTTTTGTTTTTAAATTTTGTACTGTCTGCCAATTTTCTTTGAAACGTCTTGGTGTACTACAATAGGTTCAAATCATAATCTAGGAAGTTTCAGTTTGACTTTCTTTATTAATTAAATTCAAGAAATGCATACGCTTGGGATTTCATAAAATAAAAGCAAAAAGACAAAACTTCACTTATAGTGTAGAAATTTATGGATTCTCAAGTAGCCCCAGAAAAGTTTTCAGCGTAGCATTTCTTCGGAATCGGAATTTTATTTTTTTATATTCAGAAAGAGCTAAATATTTAAATGTATTTTGATGTCATTGAAGTTATCTTGGTGGTGACAGATAATGTTCGAAAATCAGTACATAAGTAATTAAAAAGCCCTATTTTAATTCTCACATCCATGCAGAAAATTTAAACTGGTACTAAAATGTAAACGACACTTTTCTATATAATGTTCTACTTCACACAAGCATAATATATATGCAAACATTACATGGAGTCGCTTCATTTCATTCTTTAGACTATATTATCACGGTAAGTATCTTTATGATTTTCTTTAGCATTTCTTCTAACAATTATTCGTGCAGTGGCTATATTAGCGTGCTAGAAAATAACTTAATTTAGCTCTTTATCTTGATGCGAATATGCAAACTGGAATTTTTAAAGTTCTTAATACTTTTGAAAAGTTTACTTCTATTGCCATTCCGTTTTATTACTTCATTCTCAATCGCAATTCCCATCAAATTCCATTATTTCTACACCAAGTTTTACTTAACGGCAAAAATTTTCATGACCTGAATTTTTTCTCCATTTTATGTGCTTGCAGTTAATACTATGTAATATACTTAAATTTTGTTCGCATTACAAGTTTATCTAAACTTTTAAAACATTTCTAGTATTTTTATAATAATAAGTACATAGCGTGTGTGCAATGACTTTGAAAGTCCGACATAACAGCATAACCTACTACGAAAAAAGCTGGGAGGTGCACATCATAAAAGTTTTTTTTTTCAGATGATGATGTAGAAGTAACATGCAATAAAGAATGCAAACCCAGTGTGTGGTGAAGAAGGCAAGCAGTTTAGCATAGCAGATCATCAGTCAGGCAAACATAATAAATAATCAACCCTTTTGTTATATTGCATTGCATTTGCATATTATAATTATTATTGCATTCGCAATTAAAACGTAAAATGTAAAAGAAAGCGTGCCATTTGATAAACAAAAGCAGACTGTTTTTTTGCATTAGCCAATCGAGCGTTATAGTTTGTTTTTAAAGCAAATTCTTCTCAATAAACCAAATAATGACATGCTCATAAACACTTACGTGCAAGTCTCTTCTCTGTTCCCACTATTTCTTTACATTTATATTTACAAAAACAAAAAAATTGGAGATGGTGGAACAGAGGAACGAAAAGGAACTTTCACAGGGAATTTTTTTCAGGGAATGGATTTTAGATAACAAATCATTGACATCAATCATCATCGATCATCATCATCATCATCACAGAACAGAAGTAGCAGTCGACGCGTTCATTTGTGTTGCACGAAGAAAAAAGATCCTAATTTATTTGAGCAGTCAGAGGAAAGGGAGAATGGACAAGGTCTCGCGGGTGAACCATTGAGCAGACATTGACACATATTGTGAGAGAGAGTGACCAAAAGTGTTACTTGCCTATACCTGGAATCAACAAAAATGAGTTTTGGAGATTAATAAAGAGCCACCTTAAATAGCCGATAATTTACTTCTCTAGTCTAACCCAAATAATAAATAATTTTTTTTTTAAATTTTTTTTAAGCATTTAAATAATTTTACTTCTGTATAGATTACCTAGAACGAGGGTTGGCCATTGCTCAATTCGAGCAGTGAGACCCTTAAGGAAGATCTGATGAAGGAAGAGTACCGTCTCAACATTTAAAAATATGGAAGAGACATCCTCGTGAGTGACGGGGGGAGTCTTGCTACTCGCGGCCATCCTCATGGGGCGAAGGAAACCACTGACCACCACTTCCAATTGCTCTACATATTCCTCTTCAGCTTCCACCATTCGAAATACCAAACTATGGAAAGTGATAATCATTGAAATTTCATTGTATATAGTCTGCAAGGATTTTGCTTGTACTGCGTGATTGCTCATATTTCATACCAACCTATTTCTCTTTCTCATCGCTTCCGCATGGGGGGACTTGATATACTCTTCAACAATCTGCTTCCACCTTCTTCGACAAAGCCAACCGCGAAAGAAGCTTTGTACCTTCTTAATCTTTTTCAAATCGTCTGTTTCCAGTTGCTGGGAACCTGTTGCCGTAGTAGAACAGGTTGAACCTAACCTCCACTCTTTCTTTAAAGCGCATAGCTACAAATAATGAGCATAAACATATTTCTTGATGAAAAAGTATGTTCTACAGTTCTACTATACTATAACGTGTGAAATAACAAATGATTACTACGGCTTGTTTTGTATTGGTGTATTTATTGCTTGTTTATACCTCAGATCGAAGCTTCTTGATTTCAGATGCAAGTTGTTCGCACTGCACTGTGTATTGCCATTTCGCTGTCTTTTCACTTTCCACAATTTGTAGAAGATGAAGGTATTTCTGTTCAAGCTCTTCCTTTTGCAGAAGTAGCTTGTTGAAGCTACGCGAAACAAACAAACAAATTTGTAGTAAAGTAGGTTGTATTAGCTTGGCATATAGCATGTATGAAAAAAAATTTAATGCAAGTTTTAACCAGAGAAAGCGGAAAAGTTTTACAATTATATTCTTTGCAGTTATCATATAACGACTTTTTGTAAGGGATAATATGTTAGGTCTATTGCTATTTTGCTCATTAAAGTTCATTAATGTGTTTAAATTATGTATGACTACCTACATACTTACAAGAAAATATTTACATGCATAAGATAGAGAGATGGAGAAAGTTTGAAAGAAGCTGGAAGAAGAAGTATCTAAGTAGCTAGTAGACTTCATGATGGGAAAAAGAAAGCTGTGTAAGAATGTATATGTGCTTTTACCTTGCTGTACGTATAGCATCTATCCAGGTTTTACAGTCGGACTCTGAGTCAGCACGAAGCTCGTATTGGCGCAAATTTTCTCGTCGATATGTGATAGCAAAGGAAAATTGTCCAAGCAGGTTCTGTATGAAATCATAGAGATTTTAACTGGCGTTCTTTTACAGGTTGCTTGTACATGTACAATAACGTACACATTGCGGGAATTTATGCATTTTTCCATGACTCAATATAATTTAAATTACAATCAGTACCATTTTATCCTTTAGTATAAGCCTTTCACAATAGCACCCTTCCAACAAAATGACACCAGCAGGTCTTACACCGCCTTCAGTTTCAAAGTAGAATAGGAGATTCTGTAATTGAGTAATATGAGAAATGATTCGAAACATGTTGGATGCGTAAGACGCGTAAACCCTAATTTAAAATAGTTACCTAATTGAAACTAAAAAAAATGTTTACCTGGAAGAGAATGAAGTAGCGTCTGGTCCATTTTGTGGCTCCGCTTGATTTTTTATGAAGGTAGCCCGCAAGGACATGCTCGAACCTCGCTTTCTCTGCTAGCATGAGAATTTGCGAGTCGTTGATCCTAATGGATCGTTGCATTTTCGGGGATAGCATTATCGTATTCATTTCTATTGATTCTTTATGAACCTGGAATTTTAATAAATAGTAAATTTAGTACATCATCGTTATTTACTTGTATTAATAACTTCGTTGAAATGCGTAAAAGAAAAACAGCTTTATCTAACGATTTTTTTAAAATTAGTTTTTGATGCCTGTAATAAAAAACTAATTAATCGATTGTGTTTTAAATGCGTTAATACGTCAAGAAATATATAAATTCACATAAAGAGTAATTAGACTTGCATTGCAGATATAAATGTAATTAATTTGCGTATCTCGAAGTCACGCACCGCATTTTTTGACAAGGTATCGGGCATTGGTTCGTGACTATTAATGATAAAACAATTTCTGTGTTGATTATATTACTTTAGATAAATTAATCAGTATGAGTACTTTTTAATTGTAAAAAATTATGCCGTGATATATCAACACTTTGTTTACCCACACGTGATATAGGGTCATTATCTGGAAAGTCTGTGACTTTCAGTCAGCATTAGCAATCAATTTAGTTTGTTAGAAAATAGCTAGAGTAGCACGAATAGTAGAAAGCATTCCTAATAAAATGTATTATTAGCTTTGCTTAAGAGAACTTGTTTAGGTACAGCAACTACCTGTACGGATATTTACATTCTTCTAAACCCGTAAGTGAAAGTAGCCATAATAATCATAAGATGGATGATGGTATTGAAAAAACATATGCTTCCTTTAATTAATCTGAACTGAATAATATTATGCAACTTCTGTTTTCCCTTTGAAAGGTAAAGGTCAAATTTTTACATATAAAAATATATAGGATAATAAGTACCTACATGGATAAAAGTTTGAATGAGTAAGTAATTAAAAGAGTTCTGACCTTAGAAACATACAATCCTTGAAGTTAAGATTTTGGGCCCTTCTTCTGCTCTCGATAACTATACTGATTCTTCATTATCGCTGCTGCTGTTGTTGCTTTGCTGCTCCAGCCCGCCCGTTTACTCCACCAATACACTAACTAGGCAAAGTAGTCAAAATGGATTATCGTCACGTCTTCCGCTTGTTTTCATTTTTCTATTAACTACCATCTTGTTACCAAATGCAAACACCACCACCAGCAACTTGGTAATCCTGCTGCTTTTTTCTCACTTCTTTCTAAACTATTTCATTTCTTTCCGTAGTTATCACATTTCTCGGTAATTATCCTTAGAGAGAAAGAGAGAAGTCTCTTGGAAAGGTACGCCCGTTGATCTCACCTGTTCCACAGAGAGAAAGTGATGAAGAGAGAGAGAGAGAGGGAGGAGGAGAAAGTCTCATTCGGGACACAGTCCCATAACTTTCCACTTTTCCACTTACTATAAAAGGAAGAAGCAATAAGTTCCACTACTATACGGAGAAAGAACAGAGAACGGATAATATTTATAAAAAAGCATAAAATGTACAAAATTTTTAACGATATACCAGTTCTGTGACGGTGGTTTTTGGCTCCTGTGTGTTACGCTATGATGTTTTTAGTAGTAAAAAGAAGTAGTAGAAAGAAGTGCAAACTGGTTTGTAGTATTTTGTATGTACTTTTTTCCTTCACTTACTTATGTAAGTATATAGCAACACCACTTCATAGCAGCACTTCTTCCACCGTATAATATGCCGTATCCCTTTCCCTTCTTCTTCCATTTTGACTTGTTGAAGTCTAAGAAAGTCTCATTTTCTCTTTACGTAGTAGTAGTATTAGTTGTTGTTGTAGTAGTAGCTCAAGCTCACAAAATTTTACTACTGCTGCGGGTACTTTACTTTACGCTCCACTCTCTTCTCACAATTGGCGCAATATAGTTCTTCCTTGCAGCAGCAGCAGCCGCAGCAGCAGGAGAAAGCATTTCTCTAGTAATCCTTCTTTGCCACATATACCATATTTCTCTACTACTGCGCCGACACGCTCACTCAACTCACTCTGATCTGATCCAGTTTTGGGAACTCAAGAAAAAGAGAAAGCAACAGACACACTGTTCTGCTATAGTAGTAGATGCATATCATTTATTCTCCCCGTTTGAGTAAATAGCAAAAAGTCTACTATAAAAATAATGCGAAATACTTAGTAATGACTGGATTGGATCTTTCCAAAAATATTTTTAAAGTTTACTTATTCTTTCTATATCCATAAATAATTACTTGAATATTTTAAACAACTTTAATTAGGGAAATGTGATGTACCGATACCGATATGCCACGTCTCTCTAATTTTTCTGGTTTGATACTTATATTAAACGGATGATTTGAGATTAAAAGGTAGTAAGTATTCACCGACTGCCAACTTCGCCAGGCTGCCACTGCTGCTGTTCCATCAGAAAAAGATAAAGTACTACGCTACGACTACAAGAGAGAAAGTTGGGATTGGATTGGGAAATATATCTTCCACAAATGTACAGAGAGAGATAGTAAAGGCAACCAGTTGCTCTTCCCCATCGATCTTTCTGAATTTGTTACTTTCTCTGATGGTGATGCGATGGTGGTTGTGATGATGATGATGATGATGATGAGGCTAGGGAAAGGGAACACTAAGGCAGGTGTTTCTTCTCGTACGGGACTACAAACTTGTCTTCTATAGACCTTCTGTTATCGTCATCATCTAATACGGCACGGGATTGTCTTCTCTAGCGTCACTTTCTACAGATGGTATATAGCCATAGCCAGAGGTAAAGTATATAAATTGCTATAAATAAGATGAACTTATTACTTTACTTTAACAAAATGAACTCGTACTATTACGAAAAGAACTACTACTTCCCGGTCATGAGAAAAACCATCAGAATGCGAATAATATTATGATAAGAGACAGTACATAACCCTGATGATAGACAAATACTATTTATGGGCGTCTTTATTTCCAGTTGGAGAAAGAAGCAGAGAAAGGAAAAGAGTAAAAAGGATAAAATTTATTTCTGACTTTCACTTGGAACAAGACAAAACCTCCTATCATCAGATAGAGTGGCTTTTTGTCTCTCTGCACCATTTTGGTAAGATATATTGGCCATGAGGGGCCCAAAAGTGTGCTTAGGTATTAACAAGTTTGCTTGGCTGTCTCTCACATCAATAAAAATAGCCTCCTGTCATGTATAGTATTGTTTGTTATCGTGAGGAATTCTATTGCAAATACAAATAATAATGATAATAATAAACAAAAATGATATACCTATATGATGTAGAAATTAATGCTTTTGATACTGATTCAGATATTTTCTAGACTAAATTGCTAGTTTCGTGTTATTTGTTTAGATTTCATGAACATTAGACACAAATATGGACCGAGAAATTCCGTGAAAGCAAAATGAAATTTCTTTCCTTGAATAGGTTTATAGCTATCCAGTCACGTTTTATTTACGATAGAATTTTTTCATTGCGTGTCTTGCTGTGCGTCCCATAATAAAAGTGGTTTGATAAAAGGGAGATTAGTAGAAATGAGTGTTTAACCGTTTTTCTGCCAAAGCCAGTTTATTTTTGAAACACTTTGGAATAATATGTTTTGCTGATGAATTACATGCCATGCATTGATTTTTAAAATGATATTTCATAATGGAGTTTAGACATAGTACGATGACTTTATAATATAATTTTAATTTTTGATAACCGAAGCATGTAGTTTATGCATATAAATTCGCTAATTTTGATGGATTATGGATTGACTTGATATTATTTTCCCCATAAATGAATCTTTCCAACTTTTTGAAGAAACCGGGTATAATTGGTATTGGTACATGGTACTATTTATTAACAAAACGAGGAGTTTACAGGTGCAAAAAATTCGTTCGAACTACAAGAGAATAAGTAGTTTTCCTAAGCATAAAAATTAATGCAAGTGACAAAGAACCCTTTAATGAACGGGTCTCTTTATATGGCACATTGCATTGCAACAGAATTTTAAGATAAAAGTTCTTTGCTTGATAAAATCTATCGTGCAGATGCTTCGCATAGATTTGTAGGATTAGCTACTCAAATGTATTTAGAGTTGAAAGTCGGTCTCATTGCATACACCAGAGTATAAAAAAGTTAAATTTCCAAATTACAAGTTAGAATAAAAGGGTTTGTTTGAAGATTGTTTTTTTGAAGTGCATATAAGCTTTTATCCCACCTTTAACACATTTGCATATTATTATGAGCAGAAGTAAGTATTTATTTATTCATTTAGAAAATTGTCACTTTTCACTCTCGATCTTGTCTATTTGCACTTCAGTTTAGTTACTCTTTTGGTGGTTTCTTCTTAACGCATTCAACACAAATAAACAACGCCGTTTGAAAATTCATAATAAATTATGATGGAGTCAGAGTCGGAATACTTAGTATGAAATCTTTTTTGTATTAAAACTTTCCTTAAATCTTTCCGACGTCTACATCCTTTTTTGATTTTGTAAAACATAATATATCCAAATCCAACCATGAACTTAAATCTTGAAATTGCCCATTGCAAATAACATGCAGAAAATCAATGTATAAAACGCTGTACCTGTTCCCTCCACATCCAAAGATTTAAAGTCAAATTGCATACCCTTGATTTCCACACATGTCACAATATAAATTAACGTAACAATTAAATATGAAAGTTTAGTTTTTCATCACAACGGCATGTAAGAAGAGGATGAGGATGAATGATGTAGACAGGGAAGTAGAATGTGAAACATGAAAGAAAAGTGGCAAATAATTTGCCTATATCTCATCTCAACTCAAGCAGCCTTAGCAGGGGCAACAGCAGCAGATGTTCGACTTTAATTTTAAAACTTTATTCATGCCAAGATCAATTAGCGTTAAATATGCGTACGGGCTTTCAAAATTTAAACAGGGTAAGCTAATAGCGCTGCTCTAACAGCATGTTTTTTATAATTTATAGCGGCCACCGCTTTCATCAGTTTAAGATCTACTTCTACCGACATGCGACGGCTACATTATTTACTAGTAAAAAGCAGTAAAAATTTTGCCTTGATGTATTTTTTTCAATGACTCAATGTTCATTCAAAACTTTTTCTAAAAAAATTGAGTTGACAGTTTTTATTTCCTTCTAAAGTGTAATGTGTAATAATAAAATGTTTTTCAGACTCCGACTCCGCTGAATTCAATCTCTTTGAAAAAAAATATGAAAAAATATTAATATTACAGGAGGACACTTCAGTTCAGCTCAGCTTTTATCGTTTTTGCAATCACGAAATATTATTATTATTATTTGTGTCCGACGCAGGTGAGCATTGTGCTTGGTGTAATTTTAGTCACACTTAAAATGTATATAAGTACGTGTTGCATTAAGGTTGAATAAACTTACTCTTTGCTTTTGCTACATAGCCTAAGGCTATATATCTGTTTTTGTTGTATAAATGAAATGGCTTTCATTTTCACATATTGCTTTTTAAAAAGTTTCTAAAATTACATACGAGTACGAGCCGCAGACTGTGGACAAATCCTTTGACCACATTTCAAATAATAAGTTTAATTTAATATCTCTACAGAACTTTTTATAGTCTGAGTTTTTGTGCAAATTAGGCCATGTAGCACTATGCCATCTGCTTTTGTTACTTTCTGCACTATTTCCGGCGTTATGTTAGAAGATTTAATGAATCAAGCTAATAAAACGGCTATGATATACAGAGAAATCATTGAAAATAATGCGGATTTGATGTTTACTGGCTGTTGTGAGACATGCAGAAATGCATGTTGATGAATTATAAATGAAGTTACAAGCTAAAGAAAAACTATCACCTCATCACCACGGCCTGTCAAAACGATGACATCACACACGTTGTGTTCTTTAAATAACAATGCTATTTTGAATTTGAATGGCAAATATAGTAGTAGAAACGATGATGATTTATAATCTCGGCAATCCTTTCAAAATTGGTAAGAGTAAATAGAAAAATTAGTGATCGGAGCACCGAGCAGAGGGATACAATGAAAATGGCTTGTAAGCTGTTAAGCTGACATTTTCATTTAATAATGCGGATTTGATGTTTACTGGCTGTTGTGAGACATGCAGAAATGCATGTTGATGAATTATAAATGAAGTTACAAGAAGCTAAAGAAAAACTATCACCTCATCACCACGGCCTGTCAAAACGATGACATCACACACGTTGTGTTCTTCAAATAACAATGCTATTTTGAATTCGAATGGCAAATGCAGTAGTAGAAACGATAATGATGCTTTATAATCTTGGCAATCCTTTCAAAATTGGTAAGAGTAAATAGAAAAATTAGTGATCGGAGCACCGAGCAGAGGGATACAATGAAAATGGCTTGTAAGCTGTTAAGCTGACATTTTCATTATTCAACTCTTCTGGCACAATTAAGCTTAAGTACAATCATATTTATTGTTGTTTTCTTGTCGCACATCCGTCCCGAATCGGAATTGGGAATTCAGGGTGCCAAAATTAGATGTTATTAAGGTATACGTTATTATAATGCAGGGGAAATGAATGGTAACTGTGAAAACCTCAAAAATGATATTTGCATCGCATCGTCCTTTCAACTCAATAATCCTCGTCTGCTACCGTTACCGATGATGATATGACGATACTGCTTTGCTGCTATTCTCTTTTCCAATTACAGACCCATCCATTCATGATGGCATTGTTTGCGCAAAAGAAAGTGAATGGGGAATGTCATGATGATGACAGTAAACAAGAAAGACTAATAATAATAACTACTACGAATAGATAGCTAGCTTATGATAATGATAAGGACAGTCATTTGAAGATGTTGAAGATCTGAAGATGAAGAATATGACGAAGCACGCATGTACATAAATATCAAAATATCTTTCATGCTTAAACTCGCATCGTGTGATACTCTTTCCTTTTAATCCCAAAGTGAGAAGTTACGAGCGTGAACGGTAAAGTGGTGGTAGAACGAGGAGACAATTGTCAGAAAGATTATGAACATTTTGTAATACTCCATTGTTAACATCCTCTTCAATTTGTGAACAATAAAAAAATAAAAAAACGGATGTTGTAAATAAATATGGATGTACGAAAATGTATTTATGTTAATCCCGCAGCTGCGTAAGTTAAAAAAGACTTTTCTTTTACTTATACTACAGATAAGCAATCATAATCATACAAGAAAGATTAGGTGCTTTTTTTTTAAAAAAAACCGTCGTTAGTTAATTCAACGTAAAATTTCGGCATAAGGAAGTAGTATTACTACGACTGCGTATTCTTGATGGTAAAGAACTAGTGAGTGACATGATGCTTTCATATTATTCGTTTTGAAGGAAAAAGTAGTAATGAATTCTTTGAGTACACACATAAATAAAGCATGAATGTTAAATCAGTTGAATGTTATGTATATGCATGTGTGTTATTTTGGCGAGGGGTAAGTAAGGACATACCTATGTGGCTAAAGGAAAAGAAAGGGAACGTTCTCGCAAAAATTGTCCTAAGCATAGAACTAATCACCGACTTATATTTTAAGAATGCGGACATAACACAACAGAGGTGAATATGATTTGCAATTTGCATGGTTTTTAGATGAGATCTGTTGTTCTTCTGCTGGGCGAAACGGATGTAACATTTTGTGATTGTGAAGATGAAGATACTATTAGAAAAAGAAGATGAGTAAAGTTAAGATTAGGATGAAGATGAGAGATTGTGTGATATAAGAGAAAGTAATATTGTAAAAAAACGCCAGTGTCAATTTTTCGTTTGCGGTTGGAGGTCACATTGTCTTATTGCGTAGTCTCACATTTTTGGTTATAATCCCTTTAAAGCCAAATTTAAGTGTAATTTAAGTTTGAATTTTTGTTCCTTAGTTTGAACCGAAGTTTTGAAAATGATTGACCAAACATCAATTAATTTTTTGGTGA